>LPNX010100428.1:642122-659235 GCA_001517045.1 Pseudotsuga menziesii | reverse complement strand
TGTGTGTTTTTCTGCCTATTCATTCTTAAAATTTTTCTGGAGATCTTGATTTTTATCTCCTTTATGAGATTTTGACCTGATAAATTTTTTATCTTAAACTGACCTCAAACTAGAGATGTTAGACTGACATCATATATGTTTATGCTAGGTCTTTGGGTATTTAAAGAAATCAGACCCTTAGATATTGTAAAAAATCTACTTTACTACTAAAACATATCAGGAAGATATTGGATACTCCCTCTAGTTGTTTTTTTCTTTTCCCTCCAAATTGAATTTCAGAACATCTATTAGTTACTCACTATTTCCTGTTTGATATATTGCTGTTTGGTGCTAATTTCCAAGTTCAAAGCAGTCTGGGATTTATAGTGAGTTATTTTTGTTTCTCTGCATGGACATACAAAGTTAGATTAAAAGTTTAAATGGATTTTTGGTGAAAGGAACGTGCCCAAATCCCATTTTCTTGTTGAGTTTTCAGAAAGGGGAGTGGATTACTTTTGTTGATTAGATTCTTGTCCAGGCTGGCTTCTGTGGTTCCCTAAAGTTATACAATAGTTTCATGTTCGGATTTAGATAAAGAGATATAGAGGGGGAGTTGGAGATTTTGGGAATTTGATTGGTTCCTTGGTACTATTTCGTAAGATGACTTGTTTATGAAAAAAAAAAATTCATCTAATTAGCAAATAATCAGTAATAGAATTTCATGATAGGAGTTTACAGAAAAATGTCAATGATATGAGTATTTGTTATTGATTGGTTAAAATGCCCAAGCAGTAAGTTTTCCCATACCATACCTGGTTAAATGCTGGAAATAGGTCACTCGTTTGTTTTTATCTATTTGTAAATTTGAATGTCATGCTGGGTATGCTAAATGCAATTTTGAATGGTTGTTTATTTTGAAGGAGTATCTTAATTTCTTTTTCCTCAAGGACTTAAGAATCGGCCTTTGAGCAGCCTTTGATAATCGCTGTGCAAATGTGTCTATGTTGGAGTGTAAAGTATAGAACGCTTCCGAAAGTTATCTGAACTCACAAGGACCAAGGTTTCACAAAGAAGATTTACGCTGATGATAATTTTTAATATTTCACAGTGAAAGTTATTTGAGTTATATTGCTTTACACAAATCAAATGCTATTTTGATTATCATGTGGATTTTATTGGTTTGATGAAACAAATGGTAGTTACAAATAAAGCGAATGTTTTGGGCATAATTAGAGGAATCTCATATTTTAAAAGGGTTTTATCATAAAGATAAATTAGCATAATTAAGCTAGTTATAAAGTGTTATTATAACACTTTGTAAGGAGTACCCTCCTTTACATGATAGGTATGAGTTAATGGAAATTAGTTATAGTATAACTAGAGAAGTGGAAAACCAATGGCTTAGATTTAATAGGTTTTGGAAAATCAGCACACACTTGCTTACAGCTGTAAACAAGTTTAATTGTTTTATCTAAGTTGTGGGAACCGCACACTGAGAAAGTGCATTGAAGGTTACGACGATTTCCTTATTTTATTCAATTATTGTAAGCCTTTGCTTGTAATTATTTTCGTTGTCACTGACTTGCATATTGAGAGAGAGCATGGAGCCTCTCTACTCTTTCTTGGAAGGGTATCTATCCGGATATTGACTTTTATTATTTGTATAAATCTCTGATTGATGCCACGTTTTGCAGGAAGGGTATCGATCTAGTGTACGCTTCATAACTTGATCTATGCTTATAAAAACACTCTTATTTTTGGAGATTGCCTAAAGCTTTGATGAAATCGCTGTTATTATACCAATCTGGAGAATTTGCAGGATGGTTGCCCTAGTATTGTTTGTTGAATTGTCTGGTAATTGTATGAAAATCGATCTGATTGGAATGATATTGTTTGCTGTTCTTTAAAAGATCTCTGGAATAATCGATCTAAGTTGGAATGTTATTGATGAATGTGTGCCTATGCAATTTATGTCCAGTAGTTATATTGAATTCTTTATTCCGAGAAATGTAATAATTCTGCGAATTCTTTTCCGGAATCATTTATGATGCTCCTTAAGCAAATACACTGTATTGTTTATGCTGAGAGATTCAAAAGATTGCTTTGGGATTTGAGAGACTCACAAAAATTTTCTATAACTAAATTGTTGTTGCCCTGGAACACATTGAGAACATGCCCTGCATAAGAGCTCATGTGGTGCGACTACATATTTGTGAAGAGAAAACTAATTGTAGGTACTGCATCAACTAGAACATCGGGTACACATGAAAGGAAGATAACAGAGTTAGTTGAACATAAATGCAGGGTTTTTGAAAAGTACTGTGATTCATGGTTTTGGTCATGTAAGTCAAAAAGGTTTGAAAGGACAATTGAAGGAAGTATATGTTTTTAGTTACAGTACGAAAAAATGGCTAGTACCATCACATGGTAATATCTGTTACACTTAAGCCTTGTGACTTTATGTTGAGCTTATTATTGTTAATGTCTAAGGTGGTGCTTGCATTGTCAATTTTCTCAGGTTATATGTGGCATCTTGCGAATTGAGTTGTTGTAAATTGGAAAGGTTTGTGGCTTTGTGTGAATGCTTACTTATCAAATTCTGGTGTTGAAAGAACTGAAAAGGCTCTTACCAATGAATGAGAAATGGGGTAAGACATGATTTATGCTAAAAAGTTTGATGTTCTTTGAATTGATAATATGATAAACTGACCACCTATAAAGTGCTTGCAAGCATGGGGATTTATGGCCATGAAAAAGGCTAATGCTCCAGGACTATGATGAGTTAAATCTCATGTGTACAAAGTTATCACCAGAAGAGGGAGTGGTGATGGAGGTAGTGGTTAAAATCTACCTTGTTTTCCCCTGGGCCAGCGAAGGACCATTATGCATTCTGGGGACGCCTAGATGTAAGACATGTGGTTAAGACTCGTTTCGTACACATTAGAGGACTGTCACATGAGTTGGGGGGGACTCTGTGAAGAGAATAACCTCTAGGCGCTGTGGAGGTGTGCGAGAACGGAGTGCCTCAGCTTGGTGAAGCACCCTAAAGGAGATACCGCTAAGAGGGGTACAGGGTATCGTCCTTGTGTTGGGTGGCTTGAATGAAGAATAATGGCACCCTGAATAGCACAGAGGAGATACACGAAGGGTTGGTATCGTCCTTGTGTTGGGTGGCTTGAATGAAGAATAATGACAAGCACCCTGAATAGCACAGAGGAGATACACGAAGGGTTGGTATCGTCCTTGTGTTGGGTGGCTTGAATTGGTACTTGGAGTACTGTTGGCACTTGATGTGCTGGGATGGAGAACATCCAAAGAAAGGAACAATGCAGAAAAAGGTATGCACCTTGCAGGTAAACCTGTACCGATGAGGTAATATGTTGATTAATTAACAGATAGAACTGACAGGTAATCGGTTGATTATGTGGATTTCTAGCATTGACATTATTGATATAATGGGATTTCAATGCTTATAGTCATGTTTTTATTGATGTATCAATTACATATGGGGTAATATGACACCAATGAACCCTAGAAAAATTGCAGATTGCAAAAGAATCTACGACTTTTGTTTAAATTGAATTGTGATTTGGACATGAAGTACTGAAAGGACTAAATTATAGATATGATACTGCAAAAGACTTGCTAAGTATGTTGCATAATGAATTGACTCTTATTGATGAAATTTGTGTAGACCCGATCTTTGCAGGTCCTACGAACCCACAAGGATCAGAAAGGAAAGAGAGATCCGAGCAAGGCAAGAAAAGATGACTCCAAAGAAGAATAAAAGTTTTTGAAACCAGAAAACACCGAGGACGATGTTCTTTCTTTTGGGGGGGAAGGATGTAATATCCCTCCCCTGTGCCCTGGAATATTTGTAATTTATTGTATGAGGGTTTCTGGGTGAGGAGCTCAAGTGTCAAGGCCCCACCCGCAGAAAACCTGAAAGTTAGGTAAAAGTTTATTCACACAAAAGACACTATGATATAAATCATATCATAAGCACAAAGAAAAATTTAAAAGACAAATATTATTAATTGAGGGAACGTAGAGTATCATGACAAAACAAAGGAAAAGTATAATATTAAATCCTCCTTATGTTTTGGGCTTTAACCCTGGCATAATTAGAAGGGAGGTTCAACTTGAATGAGGGAAATAAAATCTTCCCTGAACCTTGACAGTCGTGACCGTTTAGTGGCTGAAACAGTCGCTTGAATTTGTGCCCTAATCTTGGCATGAATTAAGGGGAGGTTCCCAAAGGGAGTAATGACCAATAACCTTGACAGATGTAGTGACTGAACGATTTTGGAACTCAGACCTTATTTAATAATTTGACTGGGTAGGAAAGAAGGGGGGAGATTGGATAGAACCCACAGGTTTTAATTGTCCTGAGCCAGCCAGCACCATTTGAGGAGGTAAATTAGGGCATGATTAGGCGCTGTTAGAGGGGGAAAACAGCAGGCGACTAGCAGCAATTCCCTCGTTCTTTAATTACCCGTAGTGAATTGATTATAGGGGGCCCTCAGTAATGACTTGGGGGAGGGAGAGAGCCAAGCGTAGTGGTTCAAACCTCTGCGTGAATACCTTTCATAGAGATCAATAAAAGCGATTGGATGTAACTGGTGGGATACGACTGGGCCAAGGGGCTGTACACGCTGGGTTTTGAAAAGGCTGTCTGCGTCTTGGGGATCGCAGAAAGAATCCAGGTTCATTGGTGGGAACTACCTCTTGTTGGGAAGATGCACAACCTGATCTGGTATGCGTTGCCATTAGCATCTCCTTTAGGTTTCGATTTTTCACTTATTTTATCCCTTTTGGATTGTGGCCATGTACTACTGTTTTCAGGAAGAACACGGCTAGAAAGGAAATTATGACAAGCCGAAATGGCCCAACTCTCTGCGAGATCATAGGGGATCCTTGGTATTTTCTTTTAGATCGATTTACATGTGCCAGTGATTTGGATGGAATCCCTGTTTACTTGTTTTAATTTTTATTGACCTCGTGGGTGATCGGCGAACCGCCTTTGTACAAAGGATAGGTATTTTAGTCTTTGCAAAAAGTTTTTCACTTATCTCAACGCTATTCCATAGTTCTGTTACATACTGCCAGATTCATTCAGAATGCTAAGTTTGAGATCCGAAGAAATACTCTTCGCTGCCAACTTTACCATACCTTTAAGATGTGTAGATTACGGCCTTTGCTGCCAACCTTGCCACACTTTTAAGATCTGAATATTTCTCCCTCTGTTGCCCTCTTTGCCATACTTTTAAGATCTGAAGGCTACGCCCTCTGCAACCGTCGTTGCCATAAATTTATTATCTGAAGATTCGCCCTTTGCGGCCAGTTTTAACACGCGTTCAAGATATGAAGCGAACACTCCTGCTGTTAGCATTTCTCACAAGCCGAATATCTGGAAATCCTTTGCCACCACTTGGTTTTAAATATACAACTATTTTTTTCTTTTCTCCACCTACGGCAGTAGGGCATAGTACAGATCCAATCTTATTGGATTTTTGTTTTAAAGGATTCGGCATTTCTGTTTAATGATCTGAAGTATTGCAGTTTCTACTTCGTAAGCTGAGGAGGAGTTGTAGATCGTGTACATGTGACTTATATTACCACTGTTATATTATATCCCCATCCACAAGACCTTTACATACACATGAACATATTTTTTTATTTCTTATGAATTATGGATGAAGATAGAACTCTTGCATTAAGGTTATTTTTTGGCTTGATGCAAAGATCTCATAAAGGGATTTTATTAGCTTTATGATGAAGGACGATAGAACTAATAAAGTAAAATGGTAACTTATATATATATATATATATATGATATTTATTATGAACCGACGGCTATTATAGTCTTGGTATGATCTAGCCATATATTTCTTATTTTTAAAGGTTACTAGCCGGTTCCTGTAGGATTGGTCTAGTAATTTGTCTTGATGATTATGAGCACAGGCATAGACTGCGATTTTGTCTTGCTGAGAATGAGCTTATCTCAAGAATGATATCAAAGGTATATAATGAGTACTTCAGGAGTAAGGTTATCCTTAAGGGATTTACAGAATAAAAAAACTCTAATTTACTTGACCGAGTATAAGGTAAGAAATTCAAGACACCCACCTATTAGGGTACTTAAATGCTGTTCTTCATGTGCCAAAGTGCTGTTAATAATTTTCCTTCTATGAGCTGATTGTAAGGGTCCCAAATAGGGCTATTGAGTTACAAGTGTCTCTTTGCGAAGAGCCTTGAGGTAAGATAAAATCGGCCATGAATGAGCCGTGATTTTGTAAGCACTCTATTTTTTATAATGAAAATAAAAGAACAAATAGGTTGGTGGATGTAGCCTCGTGGACGAGGTGAACCACGTGAAGATGGTTGTCTCATTTGTGTTATTTTGTTGTGCTAGATTATTTTTCTGTGTTTATATGATGGTTATTAATGCAATATAAATGTGTTAATTGGTGAAAGAATTACTAAAATTTTACTTTGCAGACCTCTTGAATGCTTTATAGCCTTAAGGTATCAGGGGTACTTTACACAAGGTTCTTGGCATTTTTACTTTATTGGTTTTTTCTCCATAAATATAAAGTAATAAAACTTCCAAATATATTTACTTTAATTATAATATTTATTCAATTTATATCAAATAAATATTAAAATTTTAATACTATAAATATATTTGATTTTTAATTTATTGGTTTTTTCTCCATAAACTTAAAGTAATAAAACTTCAAAATATATTTACTTTCATTATAATATTTATTCAATTTATATCAAATAAATATTAAAATTTTAATACTATAAATATCAATAAATACAAATAAGATTAATTCATTAATAAAATATAATTATCGTGGATATATACAATATTGATGTCCAAAACACAGAGCAACGAGCATCCCTGCCGAACCCTAAGCTGATCGCGTCAAGGGTTTTTGCTACAGGCCTACAGGCCTTGCCTCTCTACCCCCCAGCTCCGGCAGCTGTGCCCCCCTCTTCTCACTTTGTCAGGCGCACCGATGTCCCAGAAGTAAATCTCAGCTCTGCCGCATCAAAGCGAAAAGCATTTACTCTTTCAGAGAAAGGTCTCATTGGCCTTTTCATTGGACTATGGCCATCCCCGCGCTCAGTGGAGGTCTGGCTCAATAAACATTGGAGAACCCTAATCCAGGGGGAAGTCCAGCAGATCTTCTGTGGAAAAGGATACTTTGCCTTCATTTTTGAAAAAAAGGAGGATCGCGACCTGATATTTAGGAATGGGCCTTACTTTATGGGTCCAAGAGGTGTGCATTTGAATAAATGGGATCTGTCTTTCAACCCGTAAAAGGATGTCCCAAAGACTGTTCGATTCTGGGTCAAGCTCCCCCAACTCCCCCTCCACTGCTGGAACGATGAGGACTTTCAAGCAATAGGGAATACATTGGGGAAATGTGTAGACAAATCTTAACCAAAAGCCCCAATGTTCTCATGTGCCCGAATATGCATTGGGGTAGATCTGGAGAAAGGCCTGCCGGAATCCATCATTCTCTCCATTGATGGGTGGAACCACCTACAAACAGTGGATTATGATAAAATCCCATTCAAATGTAAATACTGCCATGAGTATGGACATTTTGCTAAATCATGTCTGAAGAAACCAGAAAAACCCATCTTGGAAAGCTCACCGGATGAGGGTTGGAATGTTGGAAGCGGGAAGAAGACACCAAAGTCCCTCAAGCAGCTGCACATCTCGTCAAAGAGTGCCCCCGAAAATCGGTTTGAGGTCCTGCAAGTCGAGACACAAGAAACAGAAACCCAAGAGGAAAATCCTGAAGCTGCTCAACAACAGGAAGATGAACCACTTGCAGCAGTCCCACCGCATAATGAGAAGGAGGTTCAAGAAGAGGGTATCGTGCAATCTAAATAAAGGAAGGAAGTTGCAGCAAAATCCGAAGGATCTGTCACAAGATCAAGGGCAAAAGCATGTTCAAAAGAAACAACAGATACTTGAGCACAAGAACAAGAACCTCTCTCCAGAAAAGGAAGAAAATCCAACAAATCCATAAGGGAACAGGAAGCAGCAAGGGAAAAGGCAGTCTAATCTAGACTTTCTAGTCAAAAATTCGCAAGCAAGCAAGTATTTACTCTGTGTTGAAGAGGAAAAAAAGGAGAAGGAAAAGGCCCTTAGACAACTCAAAAAATAATGAAAGTGGTCTACTGGAATTGCAGAGGATTAGGAGGTACTCAGAAGTTAGAAGTTATCAAGAGATTTAAATCAATGGAATCTGCCTCAATTCTTCTCATCCAGGAGACAAAAAAACCAGCTGAAGACATCTTAGCAAGCATTCAAAGCTTTTGGCCAAAAGGCTCAAGACTAGCCACTAACGCCAATGGAGCCTCTGGAGGGCTTCTATGCTGGTGGGACACAGAAAAGTTTGGAATGCTCTCTGCCATCAAAAACAAAAAGTGGCTTCTCATAAAGCTAGAAAATAGAGAAAACAAAGACAAATTCTGGATCGGGAATGTATATGGCCCAAACATGCATGCTCAGAAAGACAGCTTTTGGACCTCACTTGACGAACAATGTGAAGGCAAACTGCTCCTATCACCAAGTTCATCCCATAATGATTCGTCGGAAGTTGTCCTTCCTTTCTCAAGATAAGAGGTCCTCCCCCTCTTCATACCTGGAATTGGCTATTTCTATCCCTAAAGGCATTACTAAGGACTTTCTTCACCTTCCACCTTATTCCTCCACCCCTCCTCCTTTCATTTCCCCCTCCCCTTATCCCTCCATTCCCATCCTTCCTCACTCCCTCGTCTCTCTACCCCCTTCCCTTATCCCTCCACACACCCCTCCTCCCACCCCCTCCAAACTTTCAACGAAGCCATAGAAACCCTTTTCCCATAGACATTATCCACGATTTTTAAACCCTCCAGATCCATAATTTGCCTCAAACTAATGTCCCCATCCACCACCAAAGAAATACCACCATCTCACAAGAAAAGAACTATATGCTTCTTTCTCCTCGATTTAGACATAGTATTAGGGAATAAACTACAAAAATATTCAGTGCTAATACTCACCTACAAATTCAAAGGAGGATCCATCGAAACTAATTCCTAACTCTGTAATTGTTTCACTCTGTCATTTCCGAGGAGTAACTCCAAGAGACTTGAAAGTTGGTGGATCACAAACGTTTTTCCCTTTTAGTTGCTTTGTCATTGGTGATGTGTTATCCCTTCTAGTACTTTCAAATGGGTATGCCTCATCATTTGTACCATTGAAGCTAGAGACAGCTAAATTAGGATTTGCTAAGATGGCATTGTTTTCCCTAATCTCTAAACCAAAGTTATCAATCAATGAGGGTTTACCATCCACTAATCCCCCCACAGCGCTATTGGATTCCACAAAGTCCTTTAATAAGGGAGTTGAGGAGAAATTTGTTCCTTCGAGAGTGAATCCTCAAAGTAGTCAACTAGTTGTACCTTCTCATTCATGGAGTATTCAAAAACCATAGATCCAAGTCACTACTAATTCCTCCTATAAATCATAGTTGTTCCCTTCTATATATCCACCAATCAAGCGTTTTCTCTTATTGGAAGTCAAAAGAAGGCAAATTTATATCAATAGCTTTCATTTTTCATGAATTCAAATGTTTTGAATATGCTTTCTATATTGTATTACCACATAAATTTATGAAGTGAACTAATTATACGATTGAGTTTAGTATTAATTTCACTTCACTTCACATTTAGTAGTACTCATATTCATATGCATTCGACACTGTCATTCTTCATGTATGTCTGTATAAAATTTCAAGTTATCTTATCTTGGCGCCACGTAGACTATCCTACATTGCCTTGTATGTTCCACTTACCTAGCACTACCTTCAATGTTTCACATATTACCATGTATTCCCTTGGCTTTGCACTGCCTTTTGGAGCTATGTTCAAGAGGCATAAGAGAAATTTATGCAATTTGCACAGTCTATTATCTTAAACAATCAAATCAAAGCATAATCTATAATCAAGGGAAAGAACAAATTTATGTTTCTTTTTTAAGAGAAAAAACATAATTATCTAGGAGCTATTACCTTGTCCTACCACCTCTACAAATATATCTTATGGATGTTATCAGAAGGTCTACCAGGCACCCTAGTCCTTCATCTACCAATGATTATTAGGGTCTCTCCTATTCTTCTTGCTTTCGCAAACACTGGATATGATCATTGCAAAAGGTCTTACTAGCTGTGAAGCTTGATATTTTACTAGTTTTGTAACAATAAACAATGTTATATTTTAAACATCCGGGTGATATCATCAACACCAACCAATATGACTAGTTTTTAACTCAATAATCAACTAATTCTTTTATTTTCTTGGTAATACTAAATGAACAAGTTTAATGAGAGGAAGAAGATAGTAATAGTAGTTCGATGATGATAAAACAAAAATAAGGTCAAAGTAGCCAAATTAAATATAAGATATAGGTACTCTTGTAATCTTTGGAATCAAGGTAGCAAGTCATTGCAATATTCTAGAATATGGTCCTTTTCTTATGTCCCGAGTGCAACTTATCTAGAAAAATAAGTTGAAGCCTAACATTTAGTGTAAATCTAAGCACCTCTTAGTTTCCATAATAGAAACTAAGATCGATTCCATTGACAAATCAATATGCAACATGAACAAGACGCTAGTTTTTATATGGTTTAACCTTTCTAATTGGTTTTATTAGATATGTCTCTATTAATAGAAACGACATTGTGCTTGATGCTTTGGAAAATTGCTTCCAAATGAAAACAATCAGAAATTCATAAAGTAATTGCTAGAAGCATTCATAAAATGGAATAGAACATTTATTTTGTCTAAAGGTGTGTCCAGGTTCAGTGGTACAATTATTTAGCACTAGAAATGAAGCATACCCATGATGTGATAGTAACCCATTATGAGAAAATTATTCAATTTAAATTCCTTATGTTTGGATTGTTATTTCCTACTTGAAATGTCAATACCAACCATTAAATGATTGGATATGGACACATTTGAAACTTGGTGGCACTAAATTTTACGTTTATTAGAATGAAAATGTGAGGATCTGTCTAAAGCGAAATGTTGAGCTTATCTGTCCAATGTGAGTGTACATCACACTCTGCTAACAAATGCAATGATTCCCTAAGAACTAAACCTCTCTTGACTACTCTATGCCCAATTATCTACTATATTGAAATCTAGTTAGACCAAGCTTTTTGGAATGACATTTTTTAAAAGTAGTTGAAATATAGTAGAGAAAGCTTTTTGGAATGACATCTTTTAAAAGTAGTTGAAATCTAGTTAGAGCAATCTTTCTAGAATGAAATTTTTTAAAAGTAGTGGAGCATAGACTACAAGGATGAATGAACATTGTTACTATTTAATGGGATAATTAAATCATGAACAAAGAAAGATTTTCAAGAAAGATTGCATACTCTTTATTGGAATCGGTTTGGAAGCTGATTAATTTAGTTCATCAACGAGTAAAAATTTATCCAAAATTGTAACATCACTGTAATAAACAGCCAGATGTCACCTCTCAAGCAAGTTCAAAATTAATAAAGAAAACTAAGAATTTCAATATCATCCCATACCTAATTGAATGTGTAAGTTCTAGTTGCATAGTTTTACGATTTCCTTTACTCCCATTCACCACATCAATCTCCCCTTACACACAACTTGGAGTGGAATATGGGTGTGAGAGAGAGAGTGGTGGTCCAAGATCCATGATTTCTTTCAAAGCCCAATTTGTCTTTATAAGTCAACTTATTGAGAACACAAAAATTAGAACACATGCGCCAATTGCCTTTTTTCTTTAATAACATGAACAATGACAATGAATAAGGGCTAGCACTAGGACGAATGAATCTAACCCTAATAGTTATTGAATAATCCAATTTCATTCTTCTGGGAAAACGAGTGTTGATAAGGACATGAATTTGGGGGTTGGTTTCCAAGAATTGAGGGAATACTGTGATCATGCTCACTACATGAGGGGGGTAAGCCACTAGGTGTGTTAAAGACTTGTTGATGTTTGGTTAAAACCCACTACAAGTCAAGGTGAATTTATGGGGTGGGGATATCCATGACTGAATGGCATGGAATTGGGGAATGATGTTGGAGCGACTTATCTTCGAGAGATTTCACATGCAATGAGAGCTGATAATCATTGGAGAGCTTGGATGAAGTCCTTAGAGGGTACATGTTCAACCATTTGTATTGATACCCATGTGTATCTCCTTAAAATATATGGTGACTAGGCCACAAATGTGTGATCAAATTTCCCTAAGGACAACATCACAACCACCCATGTTGATGACGAACGTATTACAACATATTGTAAAGTACTAAAAATAAGTGCCCCGCTATTGTTATCTATTACGACCCTACGTGAAGCGCCTTTGGCATTGGTGTGACGAAAGGCATGCCAGGAAGACATGACTAAGGGTGCATGACAACCCCATACCGTTTTGGCAGCCTTGATGGCCAACTCATGAGTGATGGCCATGAGACAGACATGATCGTGTACTAGCGTGCAAGCTAGGAAGACTAAGGATGTCTAGTCGAATAGGACGGGGCAAACCAACAAGGTGTTGTATGCTAAGCTCATCGGAGGATGGCGTGATTCAACATGATGTGTGATGTGTCAACCATGCTAGGACAATAGCATTGATGGATGCAATGAAGGTATGTGTCTAGGTGGAGCCGAGACAAGAACTTCGGGCACCATTTGGGATTAAGACTAGATGGCTGATATCATCATTAGATGTTGGGTAGTCGGTCGTTCAAATGTTGTTGGCTCGAGGGAGGAAATGACGTAGCATTGTCTATGGTTGGGTGACAATGGCGCAGAATCGCTGACGGTGAAATGAGCACTTGAGATTCCACAAAATTTAAGGTTGCTAGCTTGGGTTCAGTCAGGAGGTTTCCATGAGGCGTAGTCCGAGTAATACATGTGGTTGATGGCTGTGCCCAACTAGCAAGTTCATTATGATGTCGTACGACAATATGGGACGTTCAGGAGGAAAAACAAGTCTAGTCCCGTGACATTATCCCTATATGCAAGCACATCTACAAAAGAGATTCAAGTGCATAAATACTTACATGTCAAACATCATTAATGGTGATGAATTTTGAATCTTCCCACCTCACACCAATACAAAACACGTATTTTTTTGTTGTGTTCTACTACCCTATCCTCACAAACATTAACGAGTCGAGTCTAACATTGAAGCTCTACTAGCCCATCGGGTCAAGACTAAACAACGAACGCCCTGCATCAGAAGGTGTTCAACAAAAAATATTGGGGTCTGCTTATACTCAAAACTTGAATAGCTTGTTCAATGTGCATGTGGTATTTGACTCGCGATAGTTTCTTCTTATCTGAACCCTAGTCTCCTAGTTGAGTGGCACTAAGGTGTACCTATTCTCCTCGATTAAGATGACAAAAAACAACAACAACAACAACAACATTGAAATTTACTAACATGAAAATGACATCTCAAATTCAAATTCCCAAATATTCAAATGATCAAAATTAATACTTTATTAAATAAAGAATAAACTGATTTTGTGAAGGTTAGAAAAGGGTCTCCGAAAAAGCAAAGGAAAAAAAAACCTATCCATTGAAAGTTGAAGGTAGGTGTTGAAAGAAATGCATATATATGGAATTTTACTCAGCTTGACGCTTTCCTCCTCCCCTGTCTATGGTTTGGACTGAAATGCCTGTGTGCTTGGTGTCTGAGTCTGTGTGGTCTGACTCATGAGTCTGTGTGGTCTGACTCTGGTTGTGAGTCATGTATGTCTGTGTGATGTCTGAGTCTAGTTGTGAGTCATGTTTGTCTGTGTGTGATTGATAGAGGAGAAGGAGGAGGTTAGACATCCGTTGTTGAAGCCTAAGAAAGAGGCAGCTCAGGTAATCTTTCAATATTTTCATCCTTTCCATGGCCGCCACCAAAAAGCCTGCGCAGAAGGCGGCTCAGGTAATCTGCAAACTGTAAATTCAGGTAATCTGCAAGCTGTAAATAAATTATGCAAGGTAATATGTAAATTATTCCAAGGAAACCTGCTGGATTATAAGCGGCTTCAAACCCTATAATGTTTTCTAATAATATAATTTAATAGTGTTTGTGCACAGGGAAAAGGGTAAAAAATGGAACCGCCAGCCTAGGATTTCTCGATCATCTGGAAGATGGCTATCTCTGGCGCAAATATGGAGAAAAGGCAATGAAGAATAGCCCCTTTTCAGGTTAATACTCTTTTCTAAGTTCAAATCTCTGCTATCTATGTTTAATTCAAAATGAATGAATAAGATTTATCTCTGTTTCGCTGTTGGATTCGAAACAGAGCCATTACCCACAGATAAATTTCTATTTCGTTGTTGAGTTCGATACAGAGCCATTACCCACACAGATTGATGGATGTTGGGTTCGATACAGATCCATTACCCACATAGATTGATGGCTGTTGGGTTCGATCCGATTGATGGCTGTTGGGTTCGATACAGATCCATTACCCACTTACCCACAGATAAATTGATGGCTGTTGGGTTCGATCCGGCTCCATATCGGTAGACTTAGTCGGCTTCTAAAATGTTTTTGACCGAATTTTCTGCCAATTACTCAGTTAGCGTGATATTCCCAACTTCAAGTCTCTGTAAATAATCCCTGCCCCTGAAGGTGCTCCAAAGCTGAAACCACCTCGGCCGCATTATGGCCGCATTAAAGCTTAATCATAGCCCAAACCATAATTGGCCATTCTTTCAATAATAATAATAATAATTCGATGGCGATTGATAGCTGTTGGGTTTTTGTTTCCTTTTATTTCATTACCCGCAGTTGGGTTCGATTCGGCTCCTGATCGGTAGACTTTTTTCTAGTCTAGTATTTTTTTCCTTGGCTGGCTGGTTTTTTTCATATGTTTATCCATTAGAGGAAATTTCAACTCAAAATGGGCCTTTTAACTTTTATTCAAATTCCATGTCATCATGTGTTAGCCAATGAAATTGCTTTAAATTTGAAATACCGTATAGGTCTTAAACACTTTTTTAATATAAATTTGGGGATAGGTATCATAAAAAAAACTACATTTTTTGTTTGTATTTTTGACATATCTCCCTGTGTTTTTACTCAAATTTTGATTGGGAGAGCTCGTTGGATGCGGAATTAAATTTCACATCTAACGAGTACCCACTCGGCATACTTTTGACGGACCCCGGTACCCCAAAAACAAGAAATACCTGAAAAAATGGAATGATGACATCATCATTTCATTTTTTCAAGTATTTCTTGTTTTTGGGGTACCGGGGTCCATCAAAAGTATGCCGAGTGGGTACTCGTTGGATGTGGAATTTAATTCCGCATCCAACGAGCTCTCCCAATCAAAATTTGAGTAAAAACACAGGGAGATATGTCAAAAATACAAACAAAAAAGTAGTTTTTTTCTTTTCTTCCTCCAAAATTAATAAATATTATTTTATTATTTTAACTATTATTTTATTAGTTCATTTTAGGAGGCCCATTTTGAGTTGAAATTTCCTCTAATGATTATCGATCCAGAGCTTGAATTTAACAATTATCGTGGTTACATTTAAATGATGGCTGGTTTCTTACATGGAAGAAGCTTTTTAACCACTATAATTGTTAAATTCAAAGTCCGCTTCAGCATGTTCGCTTATGCAAAATTTTGCAAATATTTTTTCTCTCAACCCAAGCAATCAAACTCTAAAGTAATACTACAATTTTTTTTTTGGTAAGTATGAACCAAGCAATGTCTACAAACTTAAGAAGTCACGTTATTGTGAAACAAACACTAACCCAAAATACTGGTTAACAGAGCTAATAAAGATAGTATTAATCATAAAGACAATACTGATACTATCATTATAGTACCAGCTCAAAATAAAAGGTTTATACCTCCTAAGATTTCAAATCATTCCTTCACGGAGGGCCTGATGAAGATACCCTCATGTTCATGGAATTGTGAAGGCCAACTAATCATTGTGTTGATCAATTCCAGGAGCGCATGCAATTTTCTCAATCTAAAAACAAAAACATGCTCTACACCTTTCAATCCAACCAAATCAAATTATCTAGAAATTGCCACAAAATCTCTTTGACAGTGAACAATTTCAAGTTAACATCTCTATTGAAAATACCAGGTATTAATTTTGAAAGAATGCCCTGCATCCTTAAACAACACAAGCTCTGCTCTATCACCAAGATGCCTGGCAGGCTCAAACAGGGTTAATAGGATGCAACAAATGAAAATAATAAACATTACGATGCCATGCAAAAGTCAGTTTGCAAACCTCTTCAACCTATTTCCCAACTCAAGTGGAAAAAGCCGATCATGCTCCCCCCATATTATCAGTGTTTCCTGCATGGAAATTAGAACAGCAGATTATTTATATGAAAACAAAAAATAAAGAGATAAATCATTCAGTTATTTGCCCAAAGGGGGTTGGATCCATCGTTTGTGATCCATCATAGTTTAAGGATAGACTTAGAAGGTGAAATGAATATTTTCATGTGCAGCACTGGCAAATGTTTCTGTAGTTTTTAAAACAAGCCAATTAACTTCTTGTCTGAAGATTGAAAGTAGCAAAACTTGTATAGCTAACCATGGAAACATCAGGGATCATATGCATAAAACTTATCAATAATTACTGATCTCTTCTGTCTGAAGATTGAAAGTTGCAAAACTTGTATAGCTAACTATGGAAACGTAAGATATCATATGCATAAAACTTATCAATGATACTGATGTATGAACATAATCACTGCTTAATCTCCCATATGAAGAGAAGCGTTGTTTGTTGAGTTCAAGTTTCTGTTGAGTTCAAGTTTCTGTGTTTTTTTTCAAGGAACGTATAATTTATCAACTAGTTGTGATGCCACAAATCTCCCATATGAAGAGAAGCGTTGTTTGTTGAGTTCAAGTTTCTGTTTTTTTTCAAGGAACGTATAATTTATCAACTAGTTGTGATGCCACAAAAGAAAAATTAACAGAAGGAACTTCTTATTCTATCTTCTCTTTTACCTAATCTACAGGCACACAAAGTTTGTGCTGCTGATAGCATTCTAATAATGGCTGTAAAATAGGGCAATTATCATTT
>LPNX010100428.1:601617-642057 GCA_001517045.1 Pseudotsuga menziesii | reverse complement strand
GACGTGCAAGATATTGGGCAATTTTCACACGGATAAAACTCCCAAAGATAATAATCCAAAAGCAGAATTTTGTGCAATGATTCAAGCTTGGAGACTTATCGAATTCTGTATGGCTGAATCGCTCAATTGCGTTGTGCAGCTCTAACTTGATGGGTATCCATCATCATTCAAATTCTTCCCATAAATTTATTAGGCTTCCAGTTTTCACACAAAAATCTTTTGGACTTTAACCTTCCACATGCCTTACGTGGTACTGCCATGTTTTGTCTCTCTATTTATTTTTACGCTTGTTTGTTTTCTGTCTAATAAAAACTTTATTCCGATTAGTCTTGTTTGTTTTCTGTGTAATAAAAACTCCATTTCCTCTTACTTGATATTTGCTTCTGTGGATTTTGTGAATTGGAAGTTGGATAACGAGATGGCAATGGAGTTGAACTATTGGATAACCATTATTCTAGTTTGTCATGAAATCCTGCTTTGTATTATCCAATTATCACATCAAATTTGTCCAGTAGAAATTTTTGGGTAAGCACACTAAATGCCAAATGAATAAAATTTTCTTACATGTCTGGCCAGT
The DNA here is from genome assembly GCA_001517045.1 of Pseudotsuga menziesii. Lineage (NCBI taxonomy): Eukaryota > Viridiplantae > Streptophyta > Pinopsida > Pinales > Pinaceae > Pseudotsuga > Pseudotsuga menziesii. The sequence continues at coordinate 641,480 of LPNX010100428.1, read as the reverse complement.
AGTCCTAAATTTTGTCATACTTCAGGCAAGAATATTGACCAGTGGTTCCAAACCATAATCGGACATTCTTTCGATGATAATAATATTTCGATGTCTAAATTGAGTATTTATTGAAAAAAATGCTCACCCATGGAGATACCCTCGGAAATATTCAACAGCCCAACCAATGATCTTGTCTGTCTTGATTTGGCCAATGCAGAAAGGCTGCTTGAGTTTACAATGTAAACTATGGTGATTTTGTTTTTTTCATAATGATTTTAGGACAGATTAATTTTATAGGCCTTATACACCGCACAATAAGATCCTTATAAATAAATGTCTGAAAATTCGTGTCCACCAAACATAAGAGAGAATTCAAATAAGGCTTCTATGGGTATAGGTCAATACAGGAATTACTTTGAACTTCAAACATTAAAAATGATTATACAGCTCTGATTCACATATTGTTCACTTGCGACAAATTTTGTGAAGCACTTGAGTGGTTCATGTGTTGGAAGTCGGAAGATTTTGGTGGCAATGTAAATTTTTCAAGTTTTTGTGATAATAATTATATTTTATTTACAGTTTGAAGAAAATAATAGAGCCCTGGACAACCACAAACTGAGCGAGTCACATGTTGGTAGCTAGGGTCTTTTAGCAACATTGTAAATTTTAAGTTCGATTGTTAATGTTTTTATTGGGTTGCATCATTTTCCATTATCAATGTGTTACAAAATTTCTCTTCTTGTAAGTTTGATTAGGTTAGGTTGCATGATGAATCTGCTAGCCGAGATGGGTATTTTTTCTATTGCGGTTTTCCTATTTATATTAATGGTCTCATGCCAAGTGCCCTGCTTCATTTTTGTTTAATGGCTCTTCTATCAGGGACATTTTTCAACAGAATTGACTCCCCCTGTCTGCTTGGATTTTCCTTTGTCCTTTCATTCCCTCCGAACTTCAAGAATTGTATATGTTTCTTTTTTTTAATAATCAAGTTCCTTTTAGTAAAAAAGAAAGGGTTTGGATAGCATGCCTCATTCAATAGTCCGTTATTTCCAAGTAGGAACAGATTGATTGGATGGCTATTGGGTTCGATCTATCTGGAGAGATTCGGTTTTGTTTTCTAATTATAGAAGGAACTATGTTTCCATTTTTTAGTTCTTTTGTATTTTTTTTTTATTTTAATATTTTAAAAATAGTTTTGAAATGTTTTTGATAAATATGGCAAACCTATATGAATAGCTTTTGATAAATGTTTTAAACATATAGCATTACATTGCATTGTCCTATATGTTCTTATATCTATATATTTTGTTATGTTGACTTGATTTTTTATTTTAATATTTTAAAAAATAGTTTTGAAATGTTTATGATAATAATGTTCAACTTATATGAATAGCTTTTGATAAATGTTTTAAACAAGTAGCATTAAGTTGCATTGCCCTATATGTTCTTATATTTATATATTTTTTATGTTGGCTTTTCAGATATCAAGCATTTTGAGATAAGGTATATATTGAATTGAGCACCAGGATTACATGGATGGATTGTATTGACGTATCATTTTTTAGAATCTTAATGAATACAGAGAGAAAGGTAACTATTTATATTTTTTCATCTTTTTTATTTATCTTTTTCATATTTTTATTTAAATAAGGATGTGTCTAATATTTGATTTGATTTGTTATATTTTCAGGTATTAGCATCTTTGAACATTGCAAAATTCAATGTTATTTATATCACCTTGAAGTGATATACACTGGACTTGTATAGTTTAATTTTTTGAGACTTTTGGAAAGAGTTTAATATTTTTTGGAGTTTTGTAAAGTGAGAGACTTACAAACAACATTATTTTTAATAAAAATAATATTTTTGGGGGATGGGATTAAACCCATCCAAATGCTCTAGATGGTGGGGCGCCCCATCATCTTTAGAGTAGTCTCATATAGTGTGGTATGTTTTTTTTCACATTCATTTTGTTTTAGTTGTCTCTACATAAACTAATTTTATAATTTCTCTAACACACACAAACTTCATTTTCCATATAATGTTTTCTCACAAATATACTTCATTTTCCACTTCATGTTTTCACACGCATTAATTTTCTAATTTTTTTAAAACATAAATAAATGAAATTATTAAATAACCATTTCTCTTTTTCTTTTTTTTCTTTTCTTTTTTTTTCAACTTTATTTATATAGTATTTATATTATTACTTTACTATTGTTTATATTTTAATATATTTATACTTATCTAATTTTAGTGCATTATTTAGTTGTTTAGAGATCTTTTTGCATGCATTTTGTATGTAAATCTATGTGTTTGGTAGTTGAGATAATTTTAAGGTTTGTTAGCTGAATTAATGTTTTTTGTATGCAACTCTATGTGTTTGTTAGATGAAATGATTTGTATGTTTGTTAGATGAAATAATGTATTTTGTATGCAACTCTGTGTTTCTTTCGGATCTTTTTACATGTATTTTATAACTCTGTGTTTGATAGATGAGAGGATTTTAATGTTTGTTAGCTGAAATAATGTTTTTTGTATGCAACTCTATGTGTTTGTTAGATGAAATAATGTATTTTGTACGCAACTTTGTGTTTGTGCTTGGGATCTTTTTACATGTATTTTGCACTCTATGGTATGTTTGTTAGATGAAACAATGTTTTTTTGGGTTGCAACTATGTTTGTTAGATGGAATGGGTTTAATGTTTGCTAGATGAAATAAAAAAAGTTATATGCAACTTTGTGTTTATTAGATTAGATGATTTTTATGTTTGTTAGATGCTGTAATGTTTTTTCTATACAATTTTATGTGTATGTTAGATGTTATGTTTGTAAAATAAAATAATTTTTTTTGTATGCAACTCTTGTTTGTTAAATGAAATGATTTTTATGTTTGTTGGATGAAATGATGTGATTTTGTATGCATCTCTATACTTGTGTTTGAAATTTTTGTACATGATTTTTGTATGCAAATCTATGTGTTTTTGTTTGTAGATTTTTGTATGTAATTCTATGTGTTTGTAGATCTTTGTATGCAACTTTATGTTTGTGTTTGTGTATGTTGATCTTTGTATAAAATTATCTATATAACTTATCTATATATGTATGCATATTCATTTGTAATATAATAATAAATATACATTATATTATTTTACATTTTTTTATTCTTTTTTATTTTTAAATTTTTAAAATTTTTTAATTGTTATTTTATTTCATTTTTCAATTATTTTTAATATCAAAATTAAAAATTAATCGATATAATCCATTTTATTTAATTTTTTATTAATTAAATAATATCATAACTATAATTAAATCGACTTAATAAATACATAACCATAAAATTAATTCACAATTAAAAATAATCTATTTTATTTAATTTTTTATTAATTAAATAATATCATAACTATAATTAAATCGACTTAATAAATACATAACCATAAAATTAATTCACAATTAAAAATAATCTATTTTATTTACTTTTTAATAAATTAATTAACTTAATAACTATAATAAAGTAACCTTAATAAATAAACCAAGAAAAAATTTAAAAATTAAACAACCTACTTTGTTGTTGTGCTTTGTTGTAACAACAACAAAGCATAGTTTTTGAGGCCATATGAGCTTTCACCTTCCCGTGGTTGGTCTTGTCATTAAAAATTCTAAAATCTCAAAGCTAAAAAAAGCTCTTAAATCTATAAGTATATTTTTAATACATTAATAATTTATTAAAATATAATTATCATGAAACAAATTAAAAAATAAAATTATTTTATTTTAAAGATTTTAATATTTAAAAATTACAATTAAATAAGTTTAAACATTAAATTACTTTATATCTATTATATCATTATATTATATTTGTAACCATTGAATTTAATTTTTATTTATTATAATATTTGGAGGTTTTATTTTTACTATATAAATTTTGATTTTAAAATACTTAATTTTATTTTTAAAAATTATAATATTAAATTAATTTTAAAAACTAAATTAATGAAGAAAAAAATATTTTTAAAATTTAATTTAATAATACAGATTTTAATTTTAATTAATGAAAAAATAATAATTTCGTAATTTTAATTTAATAATACACAAATTAATTTCATAATTATTTTAACACATAAATAAATGGAATTATTAAATAGCCATTTCTATATTTGTTCTATTTTTAAATTTTGTTTTTCAAATTTTTGTTGGACTTTATTTATATAGTATTTATATTATTACTTTGTTATTGTTTATATTTTAATATATCTATACTTGTCTAATTATAAATGTTAGAGATCTTATTACATATATTTTGTATGTAAATCTATGTATTTGGTAGTTGAAATGATTTGAATGTTTCTTAGTTGAATTAATGTTTTTTGTATGTAACTCTATGTTTGTTACAGGAAATAATATGTTTTGTATGTCACTGTGTGTTTGTGTTTGGCATCTTTTTACATGTATTGTGTAACTCTATGTTTATGTTTGTTAGATGAAACAATGTTTTTTTGTATGCAAGTATGTGTGTTAGAAGGAATGGGTTTAATGTTTGTTTGATGATATAATGTTTTTCTATACAATTTTATGTGGTATGATAGACGATACTATTTCTATATTTGTTAAATAAAATAAAAAAATTTGTATGCAATTATTGTTTGTTAAATGAAATGATTTTTATGTTTGATGGATGAAATGATGTGTTTTTGTATGCAATTCTATGTTTGTGTTTGTACATCTTTGTATGCAACTTTATGTGTTTGTGTATGTAGATCTTTGAATGAAATTACTATATAGCTTATCTATATATGTATTTATATTTATTTGTAATATAATAATATATATACATTATATTATTTTACATTTTTCTTTTATTCTTTTTTATTTTTAATTGTTGTTTTATTTCATTTTTCATTTATTTTTAATGTGAAAATTAAAAATTAATCAATATAATTCATGTTATTTAGCTTTTTATGAATTAAATAATACAATAACTGTAATAAAATCACCTCAATAAATACACAATGATAAAATTAATTCACAAGTAAAAATAATTTATTTTTTAATAATTTAAATAAATAACTATAATAAAGTAAACTTAATAAATAAGTAAGAAAAAATTTAAAAATTAAACAAACCACTTTGTTGTAACAACAACGAAGCACGCAAGGGTGGCAGGTGCGAGGGGGTCCTCTTGGATCCCAGAGGACATGTTGAACAAACCTTCGTTTGGGGCCTTGGACATAGGACCAACAACGAGGCCAAGTGGTTGGTGCTCCTACAGGGACTACAATCCTCATCCAGTAAAGACCTCCATAAGGTAATGATCTTTGGAGACTCTCGCCATGTTATTCTCAAGCTGATTAATGGTTACTCCTCTGGTTTAATTAATTGTCGTCATCTGTATGACAAATCAAAGCCACTCATGTCTAAATCCTATGAGCTATTTCATATTCTTCGCCATAATAACTCTGCAGCGGACGCCCTGGAAAACATGGGGGCCTCCCTATCTCAAGGTCATTACAGCCTTAACAGAAACGCCCCTTACACCAAAATCATCCCCTGATGGTTTGTCGGGCTTACTCTTTCCTCCCACAAGGCAAGTGGTCTTCCCCCTCTTCACTCCTGGAAATGGTTCTTATTATCCTTAAAGGATTTATAGAGGATCTTCCCCTTTTCCTTCCTTCTCCCCCTCACCTTATCCCTCCACCCCTTTTCCTTCCTTCTCCCCCTCCCATTATCCCTCCATATTCATCTTTCTCCTTTCCCTAGCGTTCCTCTTACCCCCCTCCTGTATCCCTCCCCTCCCCCTTCCTCTCACCGCCTCGTGCCAACCTTCCACAGCTGGCTCCCACCTCGCGCTCCTTCCCGAAGGGTCTCCTCATTCATTGTGCTGTCCTACCATACCTCTTACCCCCGCCGCATGGATCTTTCTATGCCTACATCATCTCTCGGACAACGTTGGATTTATGGCTCACCACCCCCGGGTTAATTGCCCCTCCTCCTCGCACGCTCCAAGTCTTTTTGGTCATCTCGTTATGTCTTCTCCTCGAAGCAGCCTGCAAGCTCATTTCTCTCCTTCTCTCGGCTTTGTCTATCATGAGATTCCTACAGAGCGCATTCTCTTGGATGTAATTGCAAGTGTAGGTGAAGGGTGGCTACAGGAAATTCCATGGGAAGCTCTCTCGCTCACCAGGACTTTTGTGAAGGAAAGGCTTGCCCTCGTAGCCTTCTCCTCTTGCTCCTATAGCACCCTTACAGGCTCTTCGTCGTGGTTTGCGAACATTGATTCTGGCTCCAGTCCCCCGTCCGAAGCTCAGTCTCTCACTGCTGAGAAAAGCACGATTTTGGGCTGTCACTGTTCACGGTGGAAGGAAGGCGCAGTGGGCACCTTAGCCTATCGAAGCAAGGAGGGTGACTCCCTCCAATAGGAGCTTAAAGTGCTCAAGTATATCCTTAGTGGCCTCTTTGCTGAGAACCAGGCTTGCGTGATAGCAGGGTCAGTCCGTGCCTTGCATAGCAACTTCGCCCATATCGAACCCTCTCCAGGAATCGACAAAATGTATCAGGCTAACGAAAATGCTGGCAATATGGACATAAAGAAGAATCTCAGGCGTCTCTATGAGATGATAGCGATAGGCATAATGGATAATAAGGAAATAGCTCAGGAGGTCATGAGCATGGAGGAAGTGCTGAGTTATACCTCTCTGCAAATTAGAGATCATGATGCAAGGATCGATGACAACGAGAGAAATCTCAGGGAGATAATGGGTAAGGTTGATAGAATTCAGGAAGATCTCCAGCGTCTGATAAACATGAATCAGAGTAGCAAGGTGAACGAAACCCCTGCAGCTGCAGCGCACCCCATGGAGGAGGAGTCAGTGGTTCAGCCCATGAAGTTCAGAGGCAATCCTTAATCGATTCTCTTTTAAATATGTTAATATGTTTTACTGTCTTTTGCTTTGCAGTCAGTTTATAAGGGTATACACTACCCCAGGCACTAGTTGTTTTGCAAATTCCCCATGTGTAGTTTTTTGGACATCTGTTTGGATAAGTTTTGTGTGCACCATTTTTGAACTGCAAGATCTCTATGTTACCACTATATTCTTTGTAATGAATGGTTGTGCACAGCCTGTTTTATAAAAAACGTATTTATTTTCTGTTAAAAAAACAACAACAACAAAATATGCAGATTCTCTTTGGTGTAACAAGAATAAGGTATAGTTTTTAAGGTCATGAGCTTTCACCTTCCGGTGGTTGGTGAGCAAAGATTCGAAAATCTCAAAGCTAAGAAAAACTCTTAAATTTATAATTATATTTTTAATACATTATTATTAATAATATTTATTAAAATATGATTATCAAAATTATTTTAATTTAAAGATATAATATTTAAAAATTACAATTGAATAATAAGTTTAAAAATTAAATTACTTTATATCTATTATATTATATTTGAAAGTATTATTTTTATATATATTATACTATATTCGAAAGTTTTATTTACTATATAAACTTTGATTTTGATATTTACAAGTTTGATCATCAAAATTTTAAATTTAAAACTTAATTTAATTTTTAAATTTATAATATTCATTAAATTTTAAAAACTAAATTTTAATTTTAAAATTTATAGAATTTAACCATGCAAATTTTAATATTAAATTAATTAATAAAAAATAAGGCAATGTTCTTGGCATTTTTACTTTAAATTATAATATTTATTCAATTTATATCAAATAAATATTAAAATTTTAATACTATAAATATATTTCATTTTTAATTTATTGGTTTCTTCTCCATAAACTTAAAGTAATAAAACTTCAAAATATATTTACTTTCATTATAATATTTATTCAATTTATATCAAATAAATATTAAAATTTTAATTTACTATAAATATCAATAAATACAAATAAGATTAAATTTAAAATGATATTTTGCACTCTATGGTATGTTTGTTAGATGAAACAATGTTTTTTTGGGTTGCAACTATGTTTGTTAAATGGAATGGGTTTAATGTTTGCTAGATGAAATAAAAAAAAATTATATGCAACTTTGTGTTTATTAGATTAGATGATTTTTATGTTTGTTAGATGCTGTAATGTTTTTTCTATGCAATTTTATGTGTATGTTAGATGCTATGTTTGTTAAATAAAATAATTTTTTTTGTATGCAACTCTTGTTTGTTAAATGAAATGATTTTTATGTTTGTTGGATGAAAAGATGTGATTTTGTATGCAACTCTATACTTGTGTTTGAAATTTTTGTACATGATTTTTGTATGCAAATATGTGTGTTTTTGTTTGTAGATTTTTGTATGTAATTCTACGTGTTTGTAGATCTTTGTCTTTAACTGTATGTTTGTGTTTGTGTATGTTGATCTTTGTATAAAATTATCTATATATGTATGTATATTTATTTGTAATATAATAATATATATATACATTATATTATTTTACATTTTTTTATTCTTCTTTTATTTTTAAATTGTTTTAATTTTTTTAATTGTTATTTTATTTCATTTTTCATTTATTTTTAATATCAAAATTAAAAATTAATCGATATAATCTATTTTTTTTAACTTTTTATTAATTAAATAATATCATAACTATAATTAAATCGACCTAATAAATACGTAACCATAAAATTAATTCACAATAAAAAATAATCTATTTTATTAATTTTTTAATAAATTAATTAACTTAATAACTATAATAAAGTAACCTTAAGAAATAAACCAAGAAAAAATTTAAAAATTAAACAACCCGTTTTGTTGTAACAACAACAACAAAGCAAAAAGCTTAAAAAATGAAAGCCAGGAGAGAGCTACGTGCTAGGGTTGAAGCTGCGCTAAAGGACTTGGATCTCCCATGGCTGAAAGGAAAAGAATCCAGAAGGCCTTGGAACGACACCAATTGATCTTGGAAGAGTCCCTAGTCACCCCTGCCTTTCTCATCCAGGAAGCTGAGCTTCAAAGGAAGTACCACAAAGCCTGTAGAGAAGAGGAAATCTACTAGAGAGTCAACTCAAGGACGCTTTGGCTTCAAGCTGGAGACAAAAACACTACGTTATTTCACAAGCAAGCCCAAGCCATAAAAATTTATAACTTTATCAATGAAATTCAGACATAAGGCCAAGTCATAAAGGATTTTAGAGGCATTAAGGAGGCAGCCCATTCCTTTTTCAAAAATCTGTATTCCACCCCTGGTCAGGAACCAGTGGACCCGAATTCCTATCCTCTCTCAGAGATTCCAAATTTGATTAATGATGAGGACAACTTGCTGCTGAACAACCCTGTTAGTATCTGTGAAATCAAGAAAGCCCTCTACAAAATGGACCCAGACAAAGCTCCAGGGTTGGATGGATTTACAGCCTGGTTCTACATCTCTTGCTGGGACATATAAAAAAAGGACTTGTACAGAATGGCTAAGAAGGCTCAGAACTGTACCAAGTTGGGTGGCAGCACCAACTCCTCGTTTTTGGCCCTCATTCCAAAAGAAAAAGGCGCTAAGAACTTGAACAGATTTAGGCCTATCTCCCTTTGTAATACAGGATAAAAAATCAGAACCAAAATAATGGCTAACAGACTCAAAAGAATCCTGCCTAAGCTGATCCCGAAAAATCAAGGTGGGTTTGTGAGAGGAAGACAGATCCTAGATAACATTATTTTAGTTCAAGAAGCCATTCATACCAGCTACAAGAAAAAAGAGAAGGGTATGGTGGTAAAGCTGGACTTGGCCAATGCCTTTGACAGAGTCAAGCATGATTTCCTTTTTGCAGCCATGAGAAATTTTGGATTCAATCAGAAATTCATTATGTGGGTCAAAGCTTGCATTTCAGCCCCTTGGATCGCCCCGTTGGTTAATGGCCGCCCTACCAATTTTTTCCAAGCCTCAAGAGGATTAAGGCAAGGCTGCCCTCTATCCCCTGTGCTTTTTGTCATCCAAGCCTCTGTCCTAAGCTTTCAGCTGAACAGAAGTCTCCAAAACAGGTCTCTCTCAGGCATCAGAATTGTCCCAAAGGTCAAGGATGTAAACCACGCCCAGTTCGCTGATGATACGCTTCTATTGGGTGCTGCCAATCTCAACACAACTAGGAACTTTAAAACAAAGCTTGACTATTACAGAGACAGCTCTGGAAGCGAAATAAACTTCCACAAAAGCAAGGTCTATGGCTGGAACTGTTCTCCACGTGAAATGCTGGAGTTATCTCGGATTCTTAAAGTGGAAGGCATCACTATCTGGGACACCTTTACATACCTGGGCATTCCAATTTTCAAAGCTTCACCTAGAGTTGTCCATTGGCTGCCCCTGCTGGACAAACTAAAAAACAAGATCCACGCGTGGGGGGCAACATGGCTCAACAAAGCAGGTAAAGTGATTTTGATGAACTCAGTCCTTACCAGCCTTCCAATTTATCAATGCTCGGTTCTTCTAGCTCCCAAAACCATTACAAACAAAATCAATGAGCTGCTTCGTCGATTCCTGTGGGAGGGCGGCCGAAATTGTGAAGAAAAGCTCCATCTAGTGAGCTGGGACAAGGTCACAAGGCCAAATATGGAAGGGGGCCTTCAATTAAGAGACGTGGCCACCCAAAATCTAGCCATGGGTGGCAAAATTCTTTGGAAAATGATCACAGGAAAAATAACTTGGAGCAAGCAAATCCTCCGAAAGAAATATTTTACAGGAGACAAAGAGAGATGTCTTGAAAGGCCCACCATATTGCAGAAAGGTTCCCTGATATTCTCACTCTGTAAAAGAGCCCTTCCTTTCTTCACTTCTAGGCTCATGTGGACTCCTAGAAATGGGGCAAAAATAAGAATATGGGAGGACTCGATCCTAGGGGATCAGCCTCTCAACGATTCAAGCGATCTAAGAAACATTAAAGATTGGCTTCTTGCCAAAAAATGCAGCACATTGAGGGACATTTCCTCCTGGAGTAACGATGAGGAAGAATCCTGGGAAAGATGGAATCTTGGCGACTACCCGCATGAGCTCAAGGAGGAAGCTGCAAAACTGTTGGAATTACTGCAAGGGAAGTCGCCCATCAGTGTCAGAGCCAAAGACAAACACAGTTGGGGTTCAAGATCAGGCAAATACACTGCAGCTGAAGGCTACGCTGTGATATTGGAGGTGCCTTGGGTCCCTCCCAATCCTAGGCCATGGAAAGCTCTCTGGAGCTTTGCCTCTATTCCTAAAATTGATATTTTTATATGGACTCTCCTTCATAATAGCATTTTTACAAGTGAAAAGTTGAAGAGCAAAGGCTGGGAAGGGCCATCACGCTGCCCTCTGTGCAACCGGGCTGAAGAAACCGCCGAGCACCTGTTCATCATTTGCGAGTTCACTAAAGAGGTATGGAGGCTCACGTTAGGTTCAATCTTTGTAAGTCTGCCAAATTCAATAATGGAGTTGATAAGTTGCTGGATCTCTCTTGCTCCCTTCAATTTCAGCAAGAAAAATCTCCTCAAGCTAGCGTGGATGTGGACCCCCAAAATTCTTGTGTTGGAAGGTCTGGCTAGAAAGAAATAACAGAATTTTTAAGGAGGAAGGAAGACTCCCACCTCAAGTCGCAATTAAAGCTAGGACCATGCTCTCAAAAGCTTTAAGCACAAAGTCTACCATCAGAAATGTGACTACCCTCTCTCCTGAAGAAGATCACTGGTTTAAGGAGCTCAACTCGAACCAGCAAAGCAATAAAGCAACCAAACCTCCTCAAAAGGCAAATTGGGAAATCAGGCTGGAAGAACAGGAATTCATTAAGTGGAGGTCAGCCCTCGTTGAATGGTGCCTTTTCTTTGACGGGGCCTCGAAAGGGAATCCCGGTCAAGCTGGAGGAGGAGGCATCATTTTTTAGCCCTCTGGCAACCCCCATCTATCCTATGCATGGGGCCTAGGACACGCCTCCAACAATCAAGATGAGTATCTGGCACTGTGGCAAGGTCTAAACCAAGCAAGGAAGCTGAACATTCAGAAGCTTACTATCTTTGGTGACTCCAGACTGATAGTTAAAGCGTTACACACCAAGAAGATGCCAACGGATATAAACCTTGCCCACACGTACAGGAAAGTCCTTCTCCTTCTGACGCACTTTAGAACTCATAAGGCTTATCATGTTCTAAGGAATCTTAACAATCTAGCGGATGCTGAGGCCAACTGTGGTACTATACTGAGTAAGAGCCAGCGAATTGTCAATGGAGAAATTTCAAATCATCCGCTTCCATAAGACTAAAGCGGCACCTGCCCTGTATTTTCACGTGGGCATTTCAACAACAATCCAACAGCACAAATCTGCCACGAATGTTAAGCTGGAGATGAAGCTCAGTATAGCAGCTTTGAATATGCATTGTAAAGGACCTGGCAGCCCTTTTGCCAAAGACTAATCAAAATATTAATCGTTTCCGTAAAAAAAAACAACAACAACAAAGCAGGGTGGCAGGTGCGGGGGGGATCCTCCTAGATCCCAGAGGACATGTTGAAAACTTTCGCTTAGGGTCTAGGAACTAGAACCAATAACAAGGCTAAGTGGCTGGCACTTCTACAGGGCCTACATTACTTAAACACTACAAATCTTCGTAAGGTAATGATATTCGGAGACTCTCGACATGTCATCTTCAAACTGATCAACGAATACCCCTCTGGATCAATCAATTGTCGTCGCCTGTTTCACAAATCCAAGCCTCTCATGCCTAAATCCTATGAGACATTCCACATCCTTCACCACAATAATTCTACAGCGGATGCTTTGGCTAACGTGGGGGCCTCCCTTCCACAAGGCCATTACAGCTAGAATGGAAACACTCCTATCATCAAATCCATTCCTTAATGATAGGACGAAAGATTCCCTTTCATTTACAAGTTATGAGACCCATCTCATTTCTATCTCTGACTTTCCCTCTTTCCCTTTCTAAGGACCCCCTCATCTTCCACCTTATCCCTCCACCCCTCCTCCTTCCATTTCCCCTTCCCCTTATCCCTCCTTTCTCCTCACTCTTCAACCCCTCTTCCTTCTACCCCCTACCCTTATCCCTCCACACTTCCCTTCTCCCACCGCCTTGCGTCACCTCCCAACAGCTGGTCTCCTTTCCACGCTCCTTCCCGATGGTTCCTCCCATTTATTTCGCTGCCCTGCCTTCTCTCTTTCCCCCGCCGTGTGGTTTAACCTCTGCCCTCTTCCTCTCTTGGGTTTTGTAGGATTAATGGCTTACCAGTCATGGGTTGAATTCCCCTCCTCCTCACACGTTCCAAGTCTTTTCGACCAACTCGGTATGTCTTCTCCCTGCAGCAGCATGCAAGCTCATTTTACTACTCCTCTCGGCTCTGTTTATCATGAGGTCCCTCCGGCGCGAGTTCTTCTGAATGTAATTGCAGGCGTTGGAGAAGGGTGGATACAGGATATCCTGTGGGAAGCTCTCCCTCTCACTCGAACCTTTGTGAAGGAAAGGCTCACCCTCGCATCCTTCTCCTCTTGCTCCTGTAGCACCCTTTCAGGTTCCCCGTTGTGGTATTCAAACCCTGGTTCTGGTTCAATTCTTATGTCTGAAGCGCATTCTGTCAATTTGGAGAGAAGCACGGTCTTGGGTTGTCATTGCACAGGGTGGAAGGAAGGTGTTGTGGGCACCTTAGTCTACAAAGAGAGGCAAAGTAAAGAAGGTTCCTCCCTGCAGCAAGAGCTCAAAGTGCTCAGTTACATTCTAAGTGGCCTCTCAGCCGAGAGGCAGGCTTGCGTGCTAGCAGGCTCTGTTCGTGCCTTGCACTGTAATTTTGCTCGTATTGGTATCTCCTCAGGAACAGGCCGAATGTCTCAGGAAAGTAAAAATGTAGGTATCATGGACGTGAAAAAGAACCTTAGGCGTCTTTATGAGATGATAGCGATTGGCATAATGGATAACAAATAAATTGCGCAGGAGGTTAAGAGCATGGGAGAAACAGTGAGTTACACCTCTTTGCAAATTAGCAATCACGATGCCAGGATTGATAACAATGAGAGAAATCTCAGGGAGATAATGGGAAAAGTTAACAGGATCCAGGAAGATCTCCAGCATCTGATCAATATGAACCAGGGAAGCAAGGTGAACGAAACCACTGCAGCAGCAGAGCACCCAATGGAGGAAGAGTCTGTGGTTCAGCCCAGGAAATTCAGAGGCAATCCATAACCGGTTTTCTTTTAATTATGGTTAAATGTTTTACTGTCTTTTGCTTTGTAATCATTTTATAAGGGTATACACTACCCCAAGCACTAGTTGTTTTGAAAATACTCTGTGTATAGTTTTTTGGAAAACTCCTCGGATAAGCTTATTGTGCAGCAATTTTGAACTACATGAACACTCTATTATGATATCTTATCTGTACTGAATGGCTATGCACAACTTGTTTTATAAAAACCTTTTATAGTTTCTGTTAAAAAAAACAACAACAACAACAACAAAGCACACAGATTCGTTTTGTTGTAACAACAACAAAGCATAGTTTTTGAGGCCATATGAGCTTTCACCTTCCCGTGGTTGGTCTTATCATTAGAGATTCTAAAATCTCAAAGCTAAGAAAAGCTCTTAAATTTATAAGTATATTTTTAATACATTAATAATTTATTAAAATATAATTATCATGAAACAAATTATAAAAAAAAATTATTTTATTTTAAAGATTATAATATTTAAAAATTACAATTAAATAAGTTTAAACATTAAATTACTTTATATCTATTATATTATTATATTATATTTGTAACCATTGAATTTAATTTTTATTTATTATAATATTTGGAGGTTTTATTTTTATTATATAAATTTTGATTTTAAAATACTTAATTTTATTTTAAAAATTATAATATTAATTTAATTTTAAAAACTAAATTAATGTAGAAAAAAATATTTTTAAAATTTAATTTAATAATACAAATTTTAATTTTAATGAGGTAATCTAATATAAAAATCATGTACAGAAAAACCCTAGCAATTGAAAATTAAATAATATTACAGGGTAAAAACTCATTTGCATTAACGCGCAGGAAAGTAAATCAATAGAGTAACAGTATGCACGATTTACCGAGTTAACCAAACAGTATACAACTTAAGTAATAACCCAATAATTTACAGAAGCACAATTATAAATAAAAGATGTTATTTTCTCAAAAGAAACAGTATATACTTATTATATATTTTTCGAGTTAGGGTCGAACCCTACTAACATTAAAATATACAACAGAGTTAACAAAACTGAAAGAGTCTAATACAGTGTATGAGCTCACGGCTTCAAACAAAATTTACAGAGCGAGGCCTTTACAGCCTTTTTACCATTTACATGTACATATACACAGTAACCGTAATAAAAACCAACATTTACAGTCACGGCCAGAGTCGGAGAACCCCGCATAACTCAAGGGTCTCATCATCCACTAAAAACAACAAACCAAATAACAGGGTAAACTGAAACCGCAAGGGTTGCAGGCCACCACGCACGAACCCACAAATGTCCCAAAGGAACCAAACAAGGAGGAAATGCCATGGTTAAACCAGGCTTACCCGTGAATCAGCAACTGCTGCCTCAGCCTCGCACCAACCACGCAGAGGGGAGAGCCGACACCTATAGCCAACGAAGAAATGATAGTGTTAAAACTTATATACTAAATAAACCTCTTTGTATTAAAAAGGAGAATGTGAAGTAAAGGAAGGATTTACAGCATTCTTACCTAAAAATTTATTGATGCGCAACCACCCACGAGCAATAACACAACCACCAGCGCGAGGAGGATGAAACCCTTCATCTGCTGCGAGACAGGAGGGATTTCTAACCCAGCAATTACCTACAGCGACGGAGGACAGGAACAACAAGTTCAGCCGGTAAATATGCTTGGGTCGCAACCACTCTCTGCACAAACAGTAAATGCTGCAAACCCTAAACACTAGCTACTATGGTTAAGCAAGACATCGACTGTCATTACCGAGCTAAAGAGAGGAAGGACAATACAGACTGATGGACTCCAAACTGAGCTAGCGATAGAAATAAAACCCTGGAGCAAGTACCATTAACCCTTACCCAACCATCAAACAGTGTCCTGATAGCACTCTTCTATTAAGTATTCGAGGCGAGCTTTCGAGGAGGAACAGTAACAGGGAGACTATCAGCAGCAAGATGCAAGCGACGGTGCAGTCGAGAACATCGCAGCAGAGCGACAGGAGCCCGAAGGCGATGGAGAGAATGACGAGCTAGGGTTTGTTGCTGTCCATTTAACTAGGAAATACATGGATACGATGATGCCACGTTACCAAATAAATAATTTACATGCTGTGGGTAGAAACATATAGTCCCGGTGAACATTCTACCGAGAGAATGATTTCCAATCATTTGGTAAATCAAAGGTTCCACTTTAGTCCTTGTTGCAATGTCAACTTATCCTGCACGTAGTATGGAAAAACATAAGAATCATTACCTTAAACACTTTGCCATTGCCTTCATCAAGGTCGTGGGGAAATATTACGACCCTTTACTTTATAAATTATGATATCTATAAACTTAAGTCAAGTTTAATCCTATGTACATCATGAAGTGGTCTTTTTCATGACCTCTCTATCTAAGCTATGTAATTATTCTTACATCAAACAGCTACAATCTTGATAATAATAAAGATTTGTAACATTGTTATAAAGGGGGTTAATAACATTTACTTTTAGTAAGAATATTGCTTACAACAAGTATTCGCTCAACCAACATCTATAATCTTAACATAAAAGTATATTATTTGTTGTTAGAAAAGAGGTTTAAAGAATTAAACTATGGCAAATATCCTATTGTTAATGTTAACCTAAATGGCCTTGTTTGTATTTATTAAAATAGTAGAGTTTGGTAATAAAATACAAAAGAAAGTAATAACATTTATTGTGGTGAATGTATTGCTTAAAATAAATGTTCTTTAACCAATAGATTGTAGCATGACAAGGGTTAAGCCACAAAATCTCTTTAACAAAAGATTCGCCAACATAAAAGTTAGGCCATAAAACTATTATGATATGCATTTTTTCAGTGATTATAGTCTATTAAGGACATGCCCCTTTTATATCTATGAAAATAATTGTATAAAACATGTTCACGATAAGATATCCATCTTATGAGAATAGCTCTAGTTGTGTTATGGAGTATTGGTCGTGTAAACCCTTAAGTTGATAAACAAAAGTTTTAAGCATTTCAGTAACTATCAGATTTGACAATAAGGAACCTTTTGATGACTTAATAACTCTGTCATTCTTAAAACTGCTTGTAAAGAAACATTTAAGGCATTTTTTTTTACACTTGACGATTATGATAGACATCAAATAGTTCAGTAAGAATTAGGAACTATAAATTTACATCTACTAGAAAGAAGGCAGCTATAGTTATTACTGATAGAACTGAATCTCATTCCTTAGCGTCTTAAAAGAAGGACAGTTTAATGATTTTACATCGATAAGCGTTGGAAATTTATTAGCATTTATATTCTTTACTGAGTTATTTTTTTGTGCGACGAACTTATATCTGAATGCTTTAGAATTAATGACAAGCAGCACCCGAAATTCTTACCTGTAAGTCTGTAAGAACATGAAAACTTTCTGTGTTAGCTCGAAATCTAAGTAAGCCCAGATTTTCATGACAGTTCCACCTTGTGGTCGCAAGGAGAAAGCAAGTCAGTAAACTGGAAAAAAAAACTGTTCTATAAGATAAACATAAGCAAACAGATAATTCAGATAATGAATTCAATAACATATAACTAATTAAACAATTAGTTAACTGCAATTATGACTATTATCTATATTTTAAAAATTTTAAATTTTTCGGAAAAATTTGGGGTTTTGACATGTGGTATGAGAGCACAAGGTTCAAACACTAGACCTTGATGCAGCCCAACTATCTTTCATAGAATAGTAAATTAAAATAAGAAGCTAACATATATTTTGTTTTATATTAAGAACATAAAATTTTCCTTTTTCTGAAGTTTAACAGGCAGGTATGGAAAAGTTAGGAGAGTATGCTCAGGAGGAGTCTCTAGACACATAAACAAGACAATTGCCCAAAAAACCTATGTTAGAAGAGGTGACTGCCAACTCTTCACAGCTGTTGCAGCCTGTAAAAGATTTGAAGACTGAAATGGAATCAGTCAAGAGGGAGAATGAGAGGATTTTGAAGGCTCGAGAAGAATTGAACCAAATTTGAATAGAAAAGTTCCAAACTGAAGGAATAAGCAGAAGATCAGAATATGAGGAAGTTAGTCATCAAAGAAGATCTAAAAAGATGAAGCTGGCGAAAACCAAAAGTAGTTCATCATCTGAAGGGTTTGGTGAACGACAAAGTTACCATACTACTAGTGATAGTAGTGAAGCTAATTTGTATAACAGAAAGAAGAAATACAGACCATATGAAGAAATTTCAAGGGAATTTAAAAAGATAAAACCCTCAACTTTTAATGGAGAGACCGAAAAAGAGGAGGAAGCAGAGTCCTGGTTATCCGGGATGAAGAAGTATTTTCATATATACAATTATTCTAATCAGCTAAAGGCAAGGATGGCAATATATAACCTTTCCGGAAAAGCTGACATATGGTGGCAAGACCTGAAAAGAGTCAAGGGTATCAGAGAAAAAGAAGTTGATTAGAGTACCTTTAAAATGTATTTCAAGAAGAAATTTTTGTCCGAACAATATTACGAAGAAAGAGCTAAAGAGTTTTATGAATTGAAGTTAGGTTCAATGACTATGAAGGATTTGAACAGTAAATTCTTAAACTTGTTTAGGTATGTACCTTACTTAGTAGACGAGAAACCTAAAGTGCAGTGATTTCTCAGCTGTCTGCCGTATCATATTAAGGACATAATTGAGTATGACAACCCAAAGACTCTAGAGGAAGCCATGAGGAAGGCTAATTTTTGTTTTGAGCAGAACCGGAAGAAAGAAGGCTTAGCCAACTGGAAGGCTAAGAAAAATAACAACCAGCCTGAGTTTAAGAAGAAGGAATTTGTACCCTAGAGGAATTTCAAGAATAATAAGACTAAAAAGTATTCTAACAATAAGAATTTCTAGGGAAATAGAAACGGTACTTCCAATAATTCGAATAATTTTAAGGGCAAGGAAGCTACAAATAACCATGGAAATTTTACCAAGACTTTTGAACGTAAGGAGCCTGTTAAGTGCTGGGAATGTAATGGCCTGCACTATGCCTCGTTCTATCCAAACTGGAAAAAGTCAGTCAGCAATATTCATACTGTGCAGGAGGAGATGACCATTGGAGAACTAATGAGGACTATGCCCAGAATTAATGCAGCTTTGGAGAACCGCCAAGCTGATTATCAGACTTCCATGGTGGAAGTAGAAGGTGTGATTAATCAAACCCCTGTAACCATTTTAATTGATCCATGAGCTAGTCTTAGTTACATTGCACCTCAGATAGTGGAGAAATGTAAGTTGTCTGTAGATAAGTTTGAGAATTCCTAGTTAGTTCAATTAGCCACTGGGGCAAAAAGAAAAGTAACCTGTTTTGTGAAAGAATGTGCTTTACTTATGGATGAATTTAAAACTACAGTTAAGCTTAATGTTTGGCCACTTGGCTCATATGATTTATTGATTGGCGTGGATTGGTTAGAGTAGCATAAAGTAGTTTTAAATTGTTACCATAAAACTTTCACGTGCTTAAATAATGATGAACAACCAGTAAAGGTTACGGGTATTCCTAGAAAAACTATAATCAGACAGATTTCTGCTTTACAACTTAAAAGAACTGTTAGAAAAGGATGTAAAGCTTATGTAGTAACTATTACAGATGAGGAAGGTAAAACTAAAACAGATAAGTTAAAAATAGAAGATATTCCTGTTTTAAAAGAATATACTGACGTATTCCCAGAAGAAATTCCAGGATTACCTCCAAGGAGGGAATTGAATTTCACTATTGAGCTAGTACCAGGTGTGGTACCTAGCTCAAAAGCTCTGTATCAAATGAATATTTTAGAACTTAATGAGCTAAAATCACAACTAAAAGAGTTAATAGATAAAGAATTACATTCGACCTAGTGTGTCTCCTTGGGGAGCACCGGTCATCTTTGTTAAAAAGAAAGACGAAACTATGTGACTATGCATAGACTACCATCAGTTAAACAAGATGACTATTAAAAACAGATATCCGTTGCCCCCCATAGATGATCTGTTTGATCAACTACGTGGAGCTACGGTGTTCTCAAAGATAGACTTGAGGTCAGGATATCATCAAGTAAGAATTAAGGATGAAGATATATTCAAGACAGCCTTTAGAACAAGGTATGGACACTACAAGTTTGTCGTAATGCCATTCGGGCTTACCAACGCCCCAGCTGTCTTTATGTGCTTAATGAATAATATAATGCATAAGTACTTAGATAAATTTATGGTCGTGTTTATCGATGACATCTTAATTTACTCTAAAACGGAAGAAGAACATAAAGAACACCTGAAGATAGTTTTACAAGAGTTGCGAGAACAACAACTCTTCGCAAAATTTAGTAAGTGTGACTTCTTTAAGGATGAAATTCAGTACTTAGGTCACGTAGTGACCAAGAAAGGAATTTCAGTAGATCCAAAAAATATTCGGGCAATCGAAGATTGGTCGGTTCCTAAAGATGTAACGGATGTTAGGTCGTTCATGGGAATTACCGGTTCATACCGGAGATTCATTGAAGGCTTTTCAAGAATAGCAAATCCGATCACTTCCTTGCAAAAGAAAGGCAAGAAATTTGATTGGAACTCAAAATGTGAAGAAAGTTTTAAGAAATTAAAAACCTTATTGACTAGTGCACCTATTCTAAGAATAACAGATCCTAATAAGGACTTCGTAGTATGCACTGATGCCTGTAATGATGGCTTAGGCGGTGTTCCAACTCAAGATGGACATGTCATTGCCTATGAGTCTAGGAAGTTAAAAATTCACGAAAAGAATTACGCAACTTATGATTTAGAACTTGCGGCTGTTATACACGCCTTAAAAATGTGGCGACATCATTTAATAGGCAGGAAATTTATTCTAATGACTGATAATAAATGACTGAAATATATTTTAGATCAGCCTAATTTAAATGCTAGATAAGCAAGGTGGTTAGCCTTCTTGAGTGAATATGATTTTGAAATCCAGCACATAAAGGGTAAGGAAAATAAGGTGGTTGATGCATTAAGCAAAAATGCAAAGCTGAACTTTACAGCAGCAATCAACACTTATGCTTTTGATTTAAATGAACAACTTAAAGAAGGGGTAAAAGAAGATGAAAATTATCAGAAATTGCAAATTACAGCTAAAGAAGAACCTACAGAAAGCTTAATAAAAGGTTATAGTTTAATTGAAGATGAATTTTTATTTTTAAAAAATAAACTGTATGTACCTAATGTGCCTAAGGTTAAGTTATTAATTCTAGACGAAGTCCATAAAACACCATATTCAGGACATCCAGGTTATCAAAAGACTGTAACCATGCTAAGAAAAGAATTTTTTGGCCAAACATGAAATCTGAAGTAGCTGAATACATTGCAAGGTGTTTAGATTCTCAACAGGTGAAAACCGAACACCAACACCCAGCTGGTTTGCTACAACCTTTACCTATTCCTAGCTGGAAATGGGAAGTGATTAGCTTAGATTTTATTACTGGACTGCCCAAAAATCAGAATCAAAATGACTCTATTATGGTGGTGGTTGACAAGTTAAGCAAGGCAGCACATATTATTCCTATTAAAACTACTTACAAGGCTGCCAATATAGCTGGTATCTTCTTAAAGCATATTTTTCGGTTACATGGAGTACCGAAGGTTATAATCTCAGACAGGGATCCTAAATTCATAGGAAATTTTTAGAAGTCCTTGTTTAAGGGATTAAATACAACATTGAATTTCAGTACCTCCTTCCATCCCCAAATAGATGGACAGACTGAAAGAGTGAATCAGGTGCTGGAGGATTTATTAAGGATGTATGTTAAAGATCGGCCAGGTAAGTGGGAAGACTACTTACATCTAGCAGAGTTTGCATATAATAATAACTGTCAATCATCAACTAAATTTAGTCCATTTGAAATTTTGTATGGACGTAAATGCAGCACCCATATCTCTTGGAATAATCCAGTAGATAGATTGGTGTTAGGAACAGAATTATTGAAGGAAATGGAGGAAATTGTGAAACAAGTGCAGGAAAATTTGAAGGTGGCACATGATCAGCAAAAGAGCCAAGCAGACTTGAAAAGAACTCCCAAGGAGTTCCAGGTAGGTGAGCATGTGTTTATAAAGGTAAGGCCAAAGAAAATCTCTCTAAGACTGGGGAGTTGTGCAAAGCTAGCACCACGTTACTGTGGTCCATTCGAAATTTTGTCTAGGATTGGTCAAGTTGCATACCAGCTAGCATTACCACCTAACTTGAAAGTACATAATATTTTTCATATCTCTGTTTTGAAAAGGTATATTCATGATGCTACTCATGTAGTTGATTGGAATGTTGTACAGGTGGAACCAGAAGTAGAAATTCTGGTGGAACCGAACTGTATCCTCGGGAGGAGGGAAATTACACTGCGAAACCGCACCATTGGACAAGTGAAGGTGCAATGGAAGCACCTTAGTCCTGAAGAGGCCACCTGGAAACTGGAAAGTAAGATGCGGGAGGCATACCCAAATCTATTCCAGGGGACTGCAGAGGAGGAAGAATAAGTAACATCGAGGACGATGTTACATTTTAAGGGGGTGTGTATGTCACATACCCCAATTTTGTAAAATAATGTTAATTGTTTTAATTTGATTTCCTAAGACATTATGTTAGATTTAATGCTAAGTAGAAACTGATGACTCAACAGAGTCAAAAGAAGTGGAATGTAATTCTGAATATTTTATTATAAATAAATAAAAAGTGAAGACAACAACTTGAGAGAGCTGTTAATAAGAGTGTTACTGGTCAAACTGGTGGAAGGAACTAGGTGGATAGCAAAAGACAAGTAGCAGCATCCTCAAACACTTCCTAGGTTTCAGGTGGCAACTTCCCTATATTTGGGGTCATGATCCCCCAAGAAAGTGGGATGAGAGCAGGTGGCTCAATTATTGACAACCAACCCAAAAAGACCTAGGCAATATTTTAAAAGTACCCAATGTAGAGAGCTGAGGCTGCTCAGATATTTTCCAAGAGAAGAGTCATTCAGGTGGAATGCACTTCAAGGAATTCATTGGGAAAAAGGGAAAAATGTAAGGAAGGTGTTTTGAGAGATATTCTGCAGTAACTTGGTCTGATACAGCTTGTTAACTGAGAGGAATTTACTGATAAGTTCAGGATTGGTATTGAGTCTCAAGACTGGTACTTGATTATTGCTGCACCTCGTTCCAGCTAGGGAGACCAGAGAAAGCTCGGGGGTCCTGAGGAGTCATTGTTTGAGCGCTCTCCAGGAGTTGGTAGGGAGGAACAGCCTCCCATTGCTGTTGTCATCCAAGCTCTAAGACAGGTTCTGTTATTATTTATTTTCTGTGATATTATCTATGTATGAATGAATGATGCATTAACAGTTTATGAAGTAGAAGCTTAGAGGATAGGATAACTCAGTTTGTTTAATAATGAAATTATGTTATATTAAAAACAAACCCTGCCTGTGTTTTTTCTCATCTAAAGTGATCCAGATCGTACTCCAGCACAGGTGGTGAAGTTAGATAAGGGATGTAGGATGCAATTATAGAATAAAATGTTAGTTTGATTAAGAGAAGGTTTATTTTTATTTTACTATCAGAAGAAATAGCATTCTGTGTATGGAGAAGGATAAAGGTTAGACACCTAGACTATGAAGGACAGATTTAGAATCAAAGAAAGAAGTTATATCTTTTTACTGTCAGTAGTATTTTTTTTGGTAAATGAATAGTTCCTTTTACAGTATTCTTTTTCGAAGCATTTTTATCTACTTGAAACAAAGGAAGAATATATATATAAAAGTTAAAATATGTAGTAACAGGTTAATTTAGAATGTCATTCATTTCTACAGTTCATTTCTTTTCGGTATAGAATAAAGAATTACTGTATTCTTCTTTCATAACATTCACACTGTGAGGGAAAATAGACTGTTTTATTTTAGATTTACTTCTAGAGTAAAAACTAATAGATGCAAGATTTTAATTACACTGCAATGTAAATAACTTCTTCATTTAACTAACTAAATTATATAACTACTATCCTACCTTTTAGAAACTTAAACAAATACTAACATATAGTTTACAGATCAATACATAGATATTATTCCTTCTGTTATATTATAAAATACTAGTTTATAATCTAAATGGATTAATACAGAATACTGGAGGGACCGCACTTAAAATATTTAGTACAGATGGTATAGGATTAGAATGGCAAGGCATTTTATTATTTTTATACATAAATAATGTGTATATTTATAGTAACAGTACTATTAAGTCAATAAAGAAATGTTCTCATTCTATATTAGTAAACAGTATATAAAATATGAATTATGTACTCAAAGGAATGTAACTGATAGTTACATAAGTACTTCATTAAAAACATAAAGACCTTCCATTCGGAAGGTTAAAAGTTATTTAACGACCTTTATCAATTCTTTTATAATGAAGTAATCTAATATAAAAATCATGTACAGAAAAACCCTAGCAATTGAAAATTAAATAATATTACAGGGTAAAAACTCATTTGCATTAACACACATGAAAGTAAATCAATAGAGTAACAGTATGCACGATTTACCGAGTTAACCAAACAGTATACAAGTTAAGTAATAACCCAATAATTTACAGAAGCACAATTATAAATAAAATATGTTCTTTTCTCAAAAGAAACAGTATATACTTATTATATATTTTTCGAGTTAGGGTCGAACCCTACTAACATTAAAATATACAACAGAGTTAACCAAACTGAAAGAGTCTAATATAGTGTATGAGCTCACGGCTTCAAACAAAATTTACAGAGCAAGGCCTTTACAGCCTTTTTACCATTTACATGTACATATACATAGTAACCGTAATAAAAACCAACATTTACAGTCACGGCCGGAGCCGGAGAACCCCGCATAATGCAAGGGTCTCATCATCCACTAAAAACAACAAACCAAGTAACAGGGTAAACCGAAACTGCAAGGGTTGCAGTCCACCACGTACCAACCCACAAATGTCCCAAAGGGACCAAACAAGGAGGAAATGCCATGGTTAAACCAGGCTTACCTGTGAATCAGCAACTGCTGCCTCATCCTTGCACCAACCACGCAGAGGGGAGAGCTGACACCTGTAGCCAACGAAGAAACGATAGTGTTAAAACTTATATACTAAATAAACCTCTTTGTATTAAAAAGGACACTGTGAAGTAAAGGAAGGATTTACAGCATTCTTACCTAGAAATTTATTGATGCGCGACCACCCACGAGCAATAACACAACCACCAGCGCGAGGAGGATGAAACCCTTCATCTGCTGCAAGACAGGAGGGATTTCTAACCCAGCAATTACCTACAGCGACAGAGGACAGGAACAACAAGTTCAGCCGGTAAATATGCTTGGGTCGCAACCACTCTCTACACAAACAGTAAATGCTGCAAACCCTAAACACCGGCTACTATGGTTAAGCAAGACATCCACTGTCATTACCGAGCTAAAGAGAGGAAGGAGAGTACAGACTGATGGACTTCAAACTGAGTTAGCGGTAGAAATAAAACCCTGGAGCAAGTACCATTAACCCTTACCCAACCATCAAACAGTGTCGTGAGAGCACTCTTCTATTAAGTATTCGAGGCGAGCTTTCGAGGAGAACAGTAACAGGGAGACTATCAGCAGCAAGATGCAAGCAACAGTGCAGTCGAGAACATCGCAGCAGAGCGACAGGAGCCCGAAGGCGATGGAGAGAATGACGAGCTAGGGTTTGTTGCTGTCCATTTAACTAGGAAATACATGGATACGATGATGCCACGTTACCAAATAAATAATTTACATGCTGTGGGTAGAAACATATAGTCTCGGCGAACATTCTACCGAGAGAATGATTTCCAATCATTTGGTAAATCAAAGGTTCCACTTTAGTCCTTGTTGCAATGTCAACTTATCCTGCACGTAGTATGGAAAAACATAAGAATCATTACCTTAAACACTTTGCCATTGCCATCATCAAGGTCGCGGGGAAATATTACGACCCTTTACTATATAAATTATGGTATCTATAAACTTAAGTCAAGTTTAATCCTATGTACATCATGAAGTGGTTTTTTTCATGACCTCTCTATCTAAGCTATGTAATTATTCTTACATCAAACAGCTACAATCTTGATAATAATAAAGATTTGTAACATTGTTATAAAAAGGGTTAATAATATTTACTTTTAGTAAGAATATTGCTTACAACAAGTATTCGCTCAACCAACATCTATAATCTTAACATGAAAGTATATTATTTTTTGTTAGAAAGGAGGTTTAAAGAATTAAACTATGGCAAATATCCTATTGTTAATGTTAACCTAAATGGCCTTGTTTGTATTTATTAAAATAGTAAAGTTTGGTAATAAAATACAAAAGAAAGTAATAACATTTATTTTGGTGAATGTATTGCTTAAAATAAATGTTCTTTAACCAATAGATTGTAGCATGACAAGGGTTAAGCCACAAAATCTCTTTAACAAAAGATTCGCCAACATAAAAGTTAGGCCATAAAACTATTATGATATGCATTCTTTCAGTGATTATAGTCCATTAAGGACATGCCCCTTTTATATCTATGAAAGGAATTGTATAAAACATGTTCACGATAAGATATCCATGTTATGAGAATAGATCTAGTTGTGTTATGGAGTATTTGTCGTGTAAACCCTTAAGTTGATAAACAAAAGTTTTAAGCATTTCAGTAACTATTAGATTTGACAATAAGGAACCTTTTGATGACTTAATAACTCTATCATTCTTAAAATTGCTTGTAAAGAAACATTTAAGGCATTTTTTTTTACACTTGACGATTATGATAGACATCGAATAGTTTAGTAAGCATTAGGAACTATAAATTTACATCTACTAGAAAGAAGGCAGCTATAGTTATTACTGATAGAATTGAATCTCATTCCTTAGCGTCTTAAAAGAATGACAGTTTAATGATTTTACCTCGATAAGCGTTGGAAATTGATTAGCATTTATATTCTTTACTGAGTTATTTTTTTGTGCGACGAACTTATATCTGAATGCTTTAGAATTAATGACAAGCAACACCTGAACTTCTTACCTGTAAGTCTGTAAGAGCATGAAAACTTTCTGCGTTAGCTCGAAAGCTAAGTAAGCCCGGATTTTCATGACAGTTCCACCTTGTGGTCGCAAAGAGAAAGCAAGTCAGTAAACTGGAAAAAAAAAACTGTTCTATAAGATAAACATAAGCAAACAGATAATTCAGATAATGAATTCAGTAACATATAACTAATTAAACAATTAGTTAACTACAATTATGAATATTATCTGTATTTTAAAAATTTTAAATTTTTCGGAAAAAATTGGGGTTTTGACACGTAGTTTGTCACCTTTTGGTCTTTACTTAATCTCGCAAAGTTAAGAAGAGTCTGCAGACTTCAACTGATGGGTGACTCGAAAATGGTGATAGGCTGGGCAAATGGAGAAAATGTATCATTGAAAATATAAGACTGCAACATCTTCTCCAGTAGATCCTAGAGTCACTTCAGCAATTCCAGTGGACAAACTTCACTCATATTTACCAAGAGCTTAATTCGAAGGCCAATGAACTCTCTAAGGAGGCTCTCACTTTACATCTCGGCACTTTTTATTTTTCTGAATTTGTGAATGAGGAAGAAGTGAAATCCATGGCTTTCTTTTTATGATCTATTAATGAGAAGTCGAAGGTCACTGCACTTGCTGCATTTGTGCTTACCTTTTTGCCATTTTGGAAGACTATCAAGTTTTTTACCTATATAGCAGACTTAAATGATCCAGAGTTATGATAGTAGTGGTTGGTTTTATAGCCATACATTTTGAAAATTCTTTTGGACAATCCAATGGATATTCTCTTCGAATTTCCATGTGAAAAAATAAATAATGTTGTGAAAATGAATAAGGGAGAGAAGGATTTATGCAATTTGAATGAGAAACCAACTTATCTCAAGGGTTTGCAAAATATAACAATTAAGTTATGAAAACGAGTAAGGGATGGAGGAATTTAAGTAAATTGAATTTTAATATAAATAAGCTGTGAAAATGAACAAGGGAGAGAGGGCTTTATGCAGTTTGAATGAGAAACGAACTTATCTCAAGGCTTTGCAAAATATGACAATTAACTTGTGAAAATTAGTAAGGGATGGAGGGATCAACTTGAATAAGAATCTAATTTATAGCAAGCAAAAATAATCCAAATAGTAAACACATAAAATAAATTTAACAAAGCGGTAGGGGACCTTCTATCATCCTGTCTATGTGATGGAGAAACACAAAAAGAGAGTGAATACTCCCCAAACCCCATTAATTGTGTGGAATGGTGCACACGTTCATAAAATTTGAAGGAAACAAAGAGGAGGGACTGACCAAAAACGCAAAAATTCAATGTAAAAAAGGATATGGATGGGTATTTATGCCCTAAAACAAAACAAAAAAATGCATATGGCCCTAGCAAGGAGGGGTCCATTGACAAAAACTAACCAAAAAACAAGGTAAACAATTATCCACTATATCAATTTGAATAAATGGGAGTGGTTTCCACATTAAACCAGCTAATTAAAGGCTATGCCAACAGTACCTAGTCATAATGATGTTTACATGGTCAAAGTGTGCTGGTCCAAACAAGTGAGAGTTTTTCTACACTAGCCTAGATTTGATTCCTAGTACGTAGTGCTTTTACTTGGAAGTCTTTGGAGTGATATATCCTAGGAGTACAATTTCATTAAATCTAACTTCCGATAACGTGTTTGGGAGAAAAAAATAAGATTGGGAATCATTAGTTAAAAAAGGAAAAAATAATAATACTTGCATGAATAATAAAGTAATGTGAAAAAAGTCTCCACGATGCTTGCCATCATGGAGTTCACACGTGTCACAGACATGAAAGCAGTTGGCACTGACAGGATTATGAGAGCATGTTGGATGGCAGATAACAGCTCTCCTTCCATGTTCTCCACTACAACCATTCTTGTCATAATGTGGTTTTTAAATGGCGCATACATATCCCTCGGTCGACTTGGATCCTAAGTACATTCAATTGATCTCCCTTGTGTGTGGGCATTCATGGTTGTAGGTGCCCGCTTCATTCATGAGGGTTGGCCTCATCGAGATAAGAATGGTTTCTCTTTTGGAGGCACCATTGCTGGCGCCCTCCTAGTTTCCTCCCTCTTCGTTCCCTCAGCTCTCTCTACCCTACGACCAAGCTTGTTCCTGTGATCCCTGCTTTCCTCTTGGCATGGTTCGAACGAATGTCATGCAAAAAAAGACTTCCAATGGCCTGTAGCGCTCCCACATTTTACGAGTCCTCAAAGACATGGAGAATGCAAGAGGTTTTTTTCAGAACAGGATGAGTAAGCCCACCCAGGACCGTGTTGAGCAGTTGGAAAAGAATTTGTGCATGGATGTTCCAAAACCCAGTGCATAGAGGCTAATGGAAGAGTTTGGTGGGCTGGTGGATGAATTGGGATCCACCCATACTCGAGAAACCAGGCACACCTGAACCTTGGGATTATTTTGGATGATGAAAGCAATTGTTTGTCTCGCACTTAAAGAATTCAAACGGATTGAGTGAACCATCAGTGGATGCACGGCTCAACAGCCTAAAGAAGGGGGTGCCGAGAATCACCCACAACCAAGTTGTTGCAAACGCGAGGATGAATCCCAAGATGGATAGCCTAGCGAAAGGGCTCACGGGAAAATGCTTCAATCGACCTCCTCCTGCTCGTCTTGAGGCCATGCAGTTGGTGTTTCAACGATACCCTGATGCTGTCATGAAGACTGCAAACAAGAAAATTCAGGTGTTGGTCTGTCCTATATTACTCTTTTTAATGATGATTAAACCCTGCTATAATCTGCCTGAAAATTTAGTTTCATGGAGTCTAGTTAAAGTCTCTGCTTTTTTGGTTTTATTGGCCATAAGCCCCGGCCTGTGGGGAAACAACACTGATAAAATGAAGTCAATCCTAGATTTAGCTATGAGACATTGTTATTTTTTATGGTGTATGCTTGCATCTTAGATATTCTCAGACTTGGTTAGCATGGCATTTTTGGAACAGTCAGACTCATTTTACAAATAGCAGCCATAGCTATGCTCTGTATAGTTTTTTTCTTTTTAATGTAAAAGAATTATCGAATCTTACAAAAAAAGGAGTAATGTGAAAAAAGGAGCTGGTATGCTTGGTCGGATGTGGAGGAGCCCGAATAACTATGAACACTTCTAAAATCATCTTGTTAGAAAAATACTACTTTCAAATAGTTTATTCTAATATGAAAACATAACAAAGATCGATTCAAATGAGTTAAACTTTAGGTAGCGTCAGGGAGATGAATAGAATAGATTTAACTTTACAGTATGCATGACTTGCACTCTAGTTTTATTGAAAAATTTTCCATGAGGAAGCAGGATTGCCTAATAGTGTAATTTTTTGAAGGGAATAAATGATTGGATGAACAACAAAAAAATCACTAGGATTTGAGACAGATGATTTTGTGTAGAAATTCTTGAAGGAAAAAATATATTCTCATTGGCAATTGTTTCTAAAAACTCAGTTTGGCAACTCGTTCAAATCTTGCAATGTCTAGAGTTCAAAATATTTTCTAAGCAAACTTTAGTCTAAATGTACACAATCTTGCAAACTAAAATTATTTGGAATCCACTCAGCTTTGTTTGATTTGAGGGAAAGAACTGTTGCTTCCTGATACATCTAATCGTTTTTGTCTTCAATCCCATTCCCTATGCAATTACTCAACTAACCAACACAATCTTACTGACATTGTTATTATTCAAAGTACAACACACACGTTTCCTTCCTTGATTTTATAAATTAAGAGAAGCTGAGTTCTGTTACTGTCGCATTATCTAATGTCTAGTACAATCATAACACATCGGTCTGCACAAATTTGGGTTTTAAAATATATCTTTGGAAACTAGGATTCTAGTTCAATGAGACAGTAGTTGAAGTAGTAACAGTAGTAGTATGTGATGTTATTGAAAAACAGCAAGCCAATTTAAATAGAAAAGAGAGGTCATGGAAGAAGGGTATTAAACAATTTGCGTATGAGCAAAATATAAAGGAAAATAATAAGGGTATGAGTGAAGATGGAACTAGAACCGTAAATAAGGATGTGAGCGAATGTCTCAGGTATCTTCCAGCATAGCTCCTCTCTTTACTAGCCTAGAGAATCTTGATATCATTGTCACTCATAATTTAATCTTTTAACTTTCACTAGATATATCATATATTTATAGACTTGCAGTAATGTTTTTCCCCGTGCAATTTTAACAAACAATTTTCATCTTATACATGATAACTCAAACAATAAGATGTTAAAGTTTACAACATCGTGAGACATTCTCCAAGACTGCCTTGAGCAAACAAGGCTGACTCAAGACTTGAAGAAAAGTCATGTGAGTCTGGACAAAAGACAAAGCAAATGGAGATAAGCTTTGCGAGTCAGAACAAAGGCCAAAACAAGGAAATTTAGTCTTGTGAGCTTTATGTGTTTCAAAGCAAAAGACAAGACAAAATATGTTGCTTGACAGTCTTATTTGTGACAACACTGTGCAAAAGTGGTGTGTGAGGTTCTACTAGGTCAATGATGGATAAGCTATGAGATATTGCCTAGGGACTGGCCAACCCTTGATAAGTAACTCTAGCACTTGACCATGTGTGGAGAACTGGATGATCACATCATGAGACAAATGATATTTTCTTAAATGTGAGATGCAAATGATGTAATATGTGATAAGCTAGTGCATTGGCACGTGTGACCATGTTTACCATGAGGGACTTGTGTTTGCTTAAAGAAAGAAAAAGGGATAATAAGTCTATGTCATAGACAGCCTAGCAAAAAGGGATAACAATTCCATGACATAGTGATGGAGACAAGATCTTCTAAAAGGAGAAGAAGTCAATAATAAAAAGGACTCCTCATCATTTGATATAAAAACACATAAAAGATTATATCTCTGTAGTTTGTGTGCCTCTGCTACAGCCACACGCATCAACTTTCAAGTGAGACGTTTTGGGGTAATGAGACTATATCTATCCAAGCGTTCAGTTCCTAGTGAGAGGCCATCATCATTGCGCCCTTTTGACATCTTAGCATTCTGAAAAGGAGATCTGAAGCCTACACAAGCTAAAGTCTAATTCTATAGTAAGGGTTTAAATTTGCAGAATATTTTGATCCAGCATGTTAAAGAGACTTGAGTCCAAGTGATCAAGCAAGCCAAGATCTCCCTAGATAGGCGTTCAATATTCAACAAGTACTTCAGTCATGGAGCATGGTATGTGACAGATCTAGCCACTAGTATTTTTCAGCAAACCTTCATGGTATGTAAGCCTGTGTGGCCGAATTAATTGTATCTGCTCCTAGCTTGTTCATTTGCAAATAAGAAAAGATCATTTGTTGGGTATTTTCCCTCAAGTTTGAGAGGGTTTTCCCAAGGTAATTCTCCTTGAGTTATTGTGAATGCTATTTACTGTACTTCAGTTTATGTATTACATTTTATACATTGGGATTAAATTATGATTCAGTAAGAAAATTTTAAAAGAAATCTACAGATCTGAAATACTCTTAATTTTAACATAAGATTGATGACATTAAGGGGGGTTGAAATGTATGAACAAGGTCTGAACATAGACATTGTTTTCATGGCCTTTTTTGGATTTTGGATTATTAATTACTAAGTGATAGAACCAACAATTCATTTTAAGACTGTATTTGTTACCAATCACTATTAATGACTCGTTGAAGTTTTATTTCTCCCTGCATTGATGCAACACTAGCTTGCATTCTGGAGGAGAAAAGTTTATCTAGTGGGCATTCTACTCCAACTCTGAAAATGAATAGGGAATCACATAAGATGACATTCGAAAAGGATTAAAATGTTCTTGCAACTCAAAGAAATAAAATATAGTGAAAACATACTCAAAGAAAAGGTCAATGGGGTGGAGATTCAAACACAAAAGGGAAGAAGAAAAGTGCAAGCTAAGATACAACAAGAGTGGATAAAAATAGATCCAATAAGGACGAGAATAAATGCATAACTAAAAGACGAACAAGAAAGCTTAGGCATATCCCTCTTGGGATGTAATATAAAATTTGGATTCTAAGTAAAATTGTTGGGCAATGTAATCACCTAGTTCTTTTAGCGAAAATATGGCAAAATGGATTTCTAATGTTAACCACGTTACTGAAGGGGTTAAGTTTTTTTTGCTTTTTTTTTAACAAATGTGTACCTCTCTGACTCCAGGTGAAGAATGACACTAATCCCTGAGATATGTATGAACATGAATTGTCCTACATGAGAGGTGTGATATAATGGAGAGGATGATGAACTTCAAGGAGAATCAAAATGATTTGAAGAAACAAGGAGAAAAAATGAGCCTCACATTTTATAGACTAGTGAACTAAAATCTATGAGATAACATTGTGAGTGTCCCAACAAAAATCCCATTTGGAGAAAGAGAACAGGAGAGATAAGAGAAAAAAAATAGTAGAATGTAGGTTGAAAGGCTAAGAAGGCCATCGAGAAGCCAAAAAGGAGAGATAATAGACTAAAGAAGTTAGAAATTGTCAAATATAAAACCAAGATCACTAGAAGAAACACAGAGCACAGAAACAAATTAGGTGTGCAGCTCGTTTAACCATGGTGATGATCTATCACCTCCCAGCCATAGACAATATAGCACTAGTTTGTCTACCCTGAGCTCAGACCTTTCAATAGAGAACGATGTACATCCAAATGGTAGTAGCACAACCCCAAGAAAATAAGAGAGAACCTCTCACAATGGAGAAACCCCAGAAAAACGGTCTCTTAGCTGCAGTAGCGAACATCTCTAGCTTAGGGAGAACTTGTCCTGCAGTGCTCAAGCTGTTGTGTATCAAAATGAGGAGGGGTGCCCTCTATTTATACTATTTTTCCATTGAAATTAAATCGGGGCTGACTTGACAATTTCCCATTGTTTGGGGCAAACTTCCCACTATTTTGGGGCAGTTTGACCCACTAGGCTGATTTATCTTAGGGGAAGCTAAAATAAGGTTTATTTAATTATTTTTCTTGTGTAATTCTTCCCCAAGGTTTACATTAATTCTTTCAAGGGTTTACATGATTGATTACATAAATATAATCTCCCTTAGGAGGTACAAAACATTACAATAAGAATAAATTCTCAAGTTGCACAAAATCCAACACTCCCTCTCAACAAAGAAGGTATCCTTCGAACATGGTATTCTAATTTTATTCTTTCTTGGGCCCACCTATGAGGTGGTGCCTCACACAGTTACTACTCCAACACTCCCTCTTAGCTAGGGAGGTATCATTAGTATCATCATACTGGAACACATATGGATATCATCTGTGCATCACAGTTCTATATCATAAGGAAGGTCTTCCAACACAATCTTAGTCCATCAAGAAGTGTCAACAAATAAATATTTGTGCATCAACTCAATCCAGTCCATCAGAGAACATGCACTAGCTCCACAATTCTGCACAGTCCATCAAAGAGACCATCATCCCAGTCCATTGGGAATTTATCATAAATACAATGTGCATCAGTTTAACTCAGTCCTTCGAGGAACATGCACCAACTCAACCAGTCCTTCGGTAAGTGCAAGAGTATCAATATTCGCCAGCCTCTTCATTCCATCTCAAGATGTCTAAGAGATCTCCCCACTCTACTGAGTGTCCGAGAGTATGCCCTAGACTCTCCATCCCATCATGATGTCTGAGATCTTCACTCTATCCTAGAGTGATCCGAAGAATGAAATGGCCTTTCCATCCAACTTGAATGTTTAAGATATTTCCCATGACCATATTTCAGCATCTCAATCATCTAGGTCTCATACTGAAGGTTGTCAACATGGTCTCAGTCTATCAAGAGGTGTCACCATGCATCTGATCCACCCAGTCCATCGATATATCAATCAGTTCTGCAACTCCACACGGTCCATTGAAGAGTACTGCAATCAATATCCCATCTACTATTAGTCTGTCTCAATTGTGTTCTTCCTTGGCTTAGGAAGACTTCCACAGGTTTCACACCATCATATGCAATAGGCCAGTATCCTAATCTTGAGAGCTAACTCCCTTTGTCTCCTCAGAATTCGGTTGAGTAACTTTCGTCTTCCAGAATCTATGACTCTAACTAAAATGCAATTTATTCGAACAATTGTAGCAGAGAGACCGACATTCATAGAAGCCTTCCACTTCTAATCACCAAATCCCTACATGAGATCATCAAAGCTTATGGATCGTATGTACTCGATTCTCATCCACCTATTGTCATGACTTCCACTTAATTTTTTCGACCGAAAATCATCCTTCTTTCTGAGAGTCATGCTTCTAGAGACTTTCTACTTCCAATCCAAACAGGATCACTTGTTCTTCTGACCAAGTTTCATCATTCATCCTTGTAGGCCACATCGTATGGTCCTTTCCTACAAGTCAAATCCCATTTAGTTGGTTAGCAACAATGCATAATCAAATCAATGTAATAACAATAGTTCATACAAGAGGCATCTTAGCCATTGCTACAACACAACACACGCATGATTACTATTTGGATGCTTGTTATCTCTATTATAAGATACCATCAAGAGTGTGCACTACTCTAAGTATATTAGAGGGAGATGTCATTGAAGAGGAATCCATAAATTGTTGTGCAACATTATGGGCTAAATCTGTTCGCAACAAGTACTACATAAGCTTACAGTTTATCAATAACAAAACTATATCACATGCTCAACAACTTCCTGATCCTAGGAATATAGATCTGCATAAAACATATCCAAAAACAACCAGATCTAATCTATTAGAGCAATAAAATCAAAATATTTATCTTTTATTGTTTTGTGGGTGGGCTCCCACTGCCTTCTTGTACGAATCATGAGTCCTTTGGTCTTCATTTTCTTGCTAGAAGAACATCATAGTCTGGATCTTCGTATCATCACCCCAATATGGAGAGCACTAGAAGAAGAACTACAAACAATCATCATTCCTTGACTTCTTGTGAAAAGTGTCTTCATCAACATCAGCAGTTGAGGCTTTATTCTTCCTTTTGCTTGAACTTCTACAATTTATGGCATAGTGTCCATATGTCTTGCACTTGAAGCATTGTATATGCAAGAGATCCTTAGTTCTGTGATCCTCGTGAAGTATGAGGTAATTGGTTCAGACTTGGACATCTTCATATTTGATAGTTGGTTCCTCAATGTGAGAGTCACATTGATGTTGTTGTGCTCAAATAACCTCTTTATGGTTTTGAGCATCTTCCTATCTATTTTCTTTTGCGATGTTGAGGAACCAAATGATCCCTAACTAAGTCCACCAAGATTCTTCTTGCGCTAGTATCATTCTTCCTCCAATAAGACTTATCTTCTTCAACTTCTTGTTCTAAAACACTCTCATTAACAAACTTCAAAAGATCATTTTCTTCCAAGATGAGAAGAACTCTGGACTTCCAAGAGATGAAGTTGGTAGCCCCATCAAGACGATCTTCAACCTTCATTACAATCATCTTGCCTACATACTTGAACCAAAAACCCTAGTAAGAGCCAGGTCAAAAATGAAGTTTGGAATTTTGTGAAACTAACCTCACAAATAGATGCGCCCTATCAAGGAGAGTTGAGAGAGGGTGAGGTCGAGCCAAATATGTGGACTAATCAGCACAAAACTTGAAACACTAATTTTTGTTGTAACAGCAGCAACAGAATTTAGGTCAAAAACTAAAACTTCTCGAAATTGGATTCTTCCTTCACCAAAGGATGTGCCTTCCCTAGAGCGAATTTCCCAAATCTCTTTTTCTCTTGAAATGTTAAGGAAAGGCCTCAAAATATCAAGCCCTAGCTTCTGGCAGTGGCTTATTTTAGAACTGCTCTGATTCCATGTTAGAAATTGTCGGTTGTAAAACCAAGATCACTAGAAGAAACATAAATGTGAGGACCCTGCAGCAAATAATTAATCAAAATACAAGATATAACAGCAGAACTCAAAATCACTTTTATATTAATCGCAGGCCACTTCGAGGGGGCAAGCTCAATACAAAATAACTTCACCGTGCCTTCCTTGGCCTCAACACACACTTATATACTAAAAATAGGCGCCAATACTATGGATCAAAACCATGGGTCAATATAAACTATGGATCAACAAATACTATAGGCGGCTTACAAAGCATATGCGCCCAATAACAATAACACAAACTATGGATCAACAATTACTATGGGACGACTTACAAATCATATGCGTCCAACAACAATATACTAACACGGTAAGGAGAAGGATTGACATGGGTTCCTAACATCCCCTCCCCCTTAGAAAAAACTTTGTCCTCAAAGCTTTAGATGTGGAAATTGTCGCTGAATCTGAAGGAGTGGTTCCCACGTAGCATCCTCGGGCTGCATTCCGTGCCATTGAATTAAGACCTCTGTGATAGAGCGAGAGCGAAGCTGACAAGTGCGCTTATTGAGGACAGCCTCCGGCTCCAAAAAGATGGATCCTTCATAAGGAAGAACTGGCGGTGCCTGACCATAAACTGCTTCATATGGAGTCATTTTAGAGGCAGTGTGATAAGAGGTATTGTACCACCATTCAGCGAGAGAGAGCCACTTTGCCCACTGATGTTGTTGCTCAGAGGAGAAGCAACGAAGATAAGTTTCCAAGCATTTATGGATAATTTCAGTCTTACCATCCATTTGTGGGTGATAACCTGAACTCATCTTCAGTTTGGTGCCAGTGTGGTGAAAGAGTTCTGTCCAAAAATGACTGGTGAAAGTCGCATCACGATCCGAGACAATGGAAGAAGGCATTCCATGAAGACGAAAGATCTGGTCCAGGAAAATTTGAGCAACGGAGGAGGCTGTATAGGGATGGCCGAGAGCACAAAAATGACTATATTTGGAGAGGCGATCAACCACAACCAAAATCATAGTCTTCCCTCCAGATTTAGGGAGCCCTTCAATGAAATCCATAGAAATATCTGTCCATATCCGGGTAGGTATGGGCAAGGGTTTGAGCAATCCCGGAAGGGGTGTTGTTTCACCCTTATTGCGCTGGCAGGTATCACATTCAGCCACCATCTGTTGAATTGTCCCTTTCATGCCCTGCCAAAAGAAGTTGCGCCGTGCCTGTTCATACGTTTTGAGAAAACCAGAGTGCCCAGCTGACGGAGAAGCATGGAGTTCATAGAAGATAGCTTGTTGAAGAGCTGTGTTCTGGGGAAGCACCAGACGACCCTTGTATCTCAGTGAAGCACCATCCCAAGAGTAACGTGGGACAGCAGAAGGGTTGTTGTCCAAGCGTTGGATGATTTGAGATAATGAAGAGTCATTGACATAACCCTGTTGAACCGATTGCAACCAATTTGGAACAGGCATAGAAATAGCGGAAAGAGAACCTTGGTCATCAAATGTGCGAGAAAGGGCATCCGCCACAATATGGTCCTTACCCTTCTTATAAGTGATCTCATAGTCATAACCCATGAGTTTGCTAAGCCATTTCTGTTGTGCTGGGGAGGATACACGTTGTTCTATGAAATATTTCAGACTCTGGTGATCAGTCTTGATGCATAAATGATTCCCTAAGAGGTAGGGTCGCCACTTTTGTACTGCATGCAAAATAGCCATCATTTCCTTCTCATATGTAGAGGCAGCTAAATTCTTACCGGAAAGGGCTTTGCTGGTGAACGCAATGGGGTGTTCATCTTGAAGGAGAACAGCACCAAGTCCATTGCCGAAAGCATCACTCTCAATAGTGAAGGGCTTGGAAAAATCGGGCATAGCTAGAACAGGTGTAGTACACATAGCTTGTTTCAACTTGTCAAATGCACACTCAGTAACATGTGTCCATGTAAAAGCATCCTTTTTCAACAGAACAGTTAATGGAGCTGCAATCTTCCCATAATCCTTGACAAACTTGCGGTAGTAGCCAGTCAACCCCAAAAAACCACGAAGGCTCTTGAGTGTCTTAGGAAGCGGCCAATTGTTCATGGAAGCGATTTTGGCAGGATCCACACGAACCCCTTGTGCTGAGATAATGTGCCCGAGATACTCAACTTCCTTTTGGCCAAAGACACATTTAGACTTTTTGGCATGGAGATGATGATCAGAGAAAAGTTGCATTACAAGAGCTAGATTCTGGAGATGTTCAGCCCAAGTTTTACTGTAGATGAGGATATCATCAAAAATTACCAGAATGAATTTCCGCAAATAGGGTTGGAATATGTTATTCATCAAGGCCTGGAATGTGGAAGGAGCATTAGTGAGACCAAAGGGCATGACCAAAAACTCATAGTGGCCATCATGTGTGCGGAAAGTTGTTTTAGGGATATCATCCTCATGAACCCGAATTTGATGATACCCAGAGCGAAGATCCAACTTGGAGAAAAATTGAGCACCATGAAGCTCATCAACAACAGGAATTGGAAACTTATCCTTGATGGCGAGGTGATTAAGTGCTCGGAATTCAATGCATAGGAGCCATGACCCATCTTTTTTGCGGACAAAAGGAACTAGTGAAGAAAAGGAACTTGTGCTTGGGCGAATAATACCTTGCTTCGGTAAGTCCCTAACGAGGAGTTCAATCTCTGTTTTTTGGTGAAATGGGTAGCGATAGGGCCTGATGTTGGGAGGAATGCTTCCAAGAAGGAGCTGAATACGATGGTCCTCTGGGCGTGAAGGTGGAAGTCCCACTGGTTCAGCAAAAACACCTGTATATCGATCCAGAATTT
Organism: Pseudotsuga menziesii; assembly: GCA_001517045.1. Classification (NCBI taxonomy): domain Eukaryota; kingdom Viridiplantae; phylum Streptophyta; class Pinopsida; order Pinales; family Pinaceae; genus Pseudotsuga; species Pseudotsuga menziesii. Next base: position 601,628 of record LPNX010100428.1, on the reverse strand, counting down.
GTTTGAGATCC
>LPNX010100428.1:558382-599757 GCA_001517045.1 Pseudotsuga menziesii | reverse complement strand
AATATGCAGAATGGAATTGCAGAGGTGTCAGTGAAGTTTCAGGGAAAACAGAGTTGAAACCAAGGAGATATGGCCGAAAAATAGAATTTTATACTTTTTTTTGAAAGTGATCGGAAACAATGGAATCTGCAACGGCGCGGAAGTGATCGGCAAAAAATGGGCGCGGAACTGACCGGCAACAGTTCTGGACAGAGGAAATCTACGATTGTGCAACTGAAAATAGATATGGACCCCAGGTATGTGCGGCTTCCTATCGGTTCAAGGGAGTCACTCGGCCACCAATGCTGTCTGACGGCTTGCGTATTGGGGTAGTACCCCTCACTCCACGGCTCAGGTAAAATTGATAACCGCTTGGCCACAAACGACAGCTCTTGGTTTACCTCACGGGTGGGAACTAGTCAATCAGGTAGGGGTCGTTGTCTTTTTCGCTGGCAGATCCTCTCAATGGGCCAGCTACTTCGGGGTTCCTGTGGTACTCCTCACAATGAGTTTTAGGGCTTATGCCCAAGTACTTCCCACAGTTAAGCGGATAGGGATTATTCCCAGATCCGAACCTGCAACAGAAGCGAAAGAAAAAAAAAATTGGGCAGAAATTTCACCCAACGAGCCCAAAAAAGTGCTCTGATACCAGATGTGAGGACCCTGCAGCAAATAATTAATCAAAATACAAGATATAGCAGCAGAACTCAAAATCACTTTTATATTAATCGCAGGCCACTTCGAGGGGGCAACCTCCTTTGAGCAAGCTCAATACAAAATAACTTCACCATGCCTTCCTTGGTCTCAACACACACTTATATACTAAAAATAGGCGCCAATACTATGGGTCAAAACCATGGGTCAATATAAACTATGGATCAACAAATACTACAGGCGGCTTACAAAGCATATGCGCCCAACAACAATAACACAAACTATGGATCAACAATTACTATGGGACGACTTACAAAGCATATGCGTCCAACAACAATATACTAACACGGTAAGAAGAAGGATTGACATGGGTTCCTAACAATAAAGCACAAAAACAAATTGGGTGTGGAGCTCGTTTAACCATGATGATGATCTATCACCTCCCAACCATAGAAAATACAACACTACTGTCTCCCCTTAGCTCTGACCTTTCAATAGAGAATGATGTACATCTAGATGGTAGTAGCACAACCCCAAGAAAATAAGAGAGAACCACTCACAATAGAGAAACCTCAAAAAACCAGTCTCATATCTGCAATAGTAAACTTCTCTAGTTGAGGGAAAACTTGTCCTACAGTGCTCAAGTTGTTGTGTATCAAAATGAGGAGGGGGCCCTCAATTTATACTGTTTTTCCACTGAAATTAAACTGGGGCTGACTTAACAGTTTTACCCACTATTTGGGGGAAACTGCCCACTGTTTTGGGGCAGTTTATTGAGTTGACTTGTCTTGGGGGAAGATAAAATAAGATTTATTTAATTATTTGTCTAGTGTAATTCTTCCCCAAGGTTTACATTAATTCTTTCAAGGGTTTACATGATTGATTACATCAATATAATCTCACGTAGGAGGTACAAAACATTACAATAAGAATAACTTCTGAAGTTGCACAAAATCCAACACTCCCTCTCAACAAGGAAGGTATTCTTCAGACATGGTATTCTAATTTTATTCTTTCTTGGGTCGACCTATGAGATGGTGCCTCACGCAGCTACTACTCCAACAAAAGGTAGGTTGAGAAGCCAAAAGGGCATCGAGAAACCAAAAAGGGGGGTTGTTGAGAGGCCAAAAAGTGGATTCATAGGTTGAAAGGAAGACCAAAACACCAAAGGAGACATGAGAGGCCAAAAAGCGTATCAATAAATTGAAACGGAGCTCAAATGGTTCAAGTGAACAAGGAGGAGCACTAAGAATCCATGTTTTTTAAGGCAAACGTTTGAGAAATAAACCAATGAATTACAAATACACTACAAACCATAGTGGAGATTCTGGAGAATTACTCTTGGTGAGGCCGCCTACACGGCAAAGAGACAACACAATGGAAAAAAGCTACAAGTGAAAAATATAAATAATCAAATTGTGAAATGAGCAAGAGAGAGAGATTTCTACAAATTGGATGAACCTCCAACTAGTAGGCACACATAAATAAGTAAAACAAAGGGATAGGGACCTTATGTGTACCAATGTATTGTGATGGAGAGCCACAAAAGAAGGACAAGTGTGAGTACTCTTAAACCCCATAAATTGCATGGAATAGTCCACAAATTCATAAAATTCAAAGGAAACAAAGAGAAGGAATGCCCCAAAAGGAAAAATTCAAGGTTGAGGGGAAAAGGATGAAAGTTATACCTAAAACAAAAGAAAGCACATAGGCCCTATCAAGGACAGAGACCACTAAGAATGACTAAGGACAAAAACAAGGCAAATGATTCTCCAATGGATTAATTTGATTAAAGAGGCATGCTTTGAGCATTAAATCAAGCAATAAAAAGCAATGCACTCAGTTTATCCTGGTTTTTCCATTAGTTCCTAGTGATAGTCATATTAGCATAAATATGGTTAGTGTGAGAACTACATAGACTTCTAAAGGTGTGAATTGTGCACATTTCCATTCCTTGCTCTCTCATTTTTAAAAATATTCCATAAAGAAGCAAGATTGCCTTGTAAAGAATTCTATGACGGGCATAAATGATTGGAAGAAAAACAAAAGGCAAAGAAGTCACAATTTGCACATTAGCCAATTACAAAAGAAAATAACATGGATATGAACTAAAATGGAACTGAGTGTAAAGGAAGGCCATGAACAACTTACTCTTGTATCTTCTACCACTGCTCCTATCCTAATCAAACTAGAGTGTCTCGATAATGCTTTAAGGGCCTTCACTCCTAATGAATATTTCAACTTTTTCTAGATTTATAATGATCATCTTATTCCACCTCGGTTTTAAGAAACAAATTTCATCTTCCATATGAACACTCCGATGGTAAGCTTAATGAAATTGGAAAGGCTAAAATGTATGAACATATGAACAAGGAGTGAACACAAACAATGCCTTCATGGCTTTTTCCTAGATCTGGATTGGTAATGGATAATTGATGCAAACCCTAGTTATCTTTTACAGCTTTAACAACACGAGTATAGTGGTTGAAATTTTGTTTGTTCTTCCACTGGCCATATCTACAGTAGAAAAGTTCATATAGCAGACCATGAGACTAAATTCAATCCATAGATCAGAGAATCAGTTGACGCTATGGCCCTACCTAGCCAACCTATTAAAAACACAATAATGAATCGTTTTTTTCTCCATGTACGTTTCAATCATTTGAATTCTACAATACTTTGTATGTAACAGACTGCATCAAGGTCTGGGTGACAGCGTTTGTGCGAAAAAATAACAATATTATGATTGTGGGAGAGATGCTGGACATAATAATATACCTGATTATAGCAACAGGGCCGAGTGGCTTTGGCTCTAAATCCACTGTTGAATGCATCCTTGACTCTCTAACTACAATAATCACCGGTAATATTAGGCTGAGTTACTTTGAAATCATTAACCAGGGTTTCTTTGAAATCATTAACGAGGCTTGTGGCCTATAAGCAAGCAATTAAAAGCAAACAGTGTTTACCTGGAATGAATGTCTATTAATTCAAATGCGAGTGGTTGAAACCCTTAGGGTTTCCCTTGAAATGTGAATGGTTAAAACCTTGCGATTTCCTGTGAAATGACATAGCACTATTTTATCTTTCACTCACCATTCCTGGTCTAAGATCATCTCCGTCGACAAACCCCACTCCTCAAGCTACCCTTTACTGTGATCAACAGCAAGAATGTAATTGTCGCCATGACTCTTATTTCACAGGTCTGAGGAAAGTTTTCCCCGACTCTTATAAGGTTTTTCATTAATTTCCTGCATCTTTGGTTTCTCGGGCACTTTTTTTACTTCCTGCATCCTTTCGAACCCGGAATCCTTCCGTCGCTTCAGTTGAAGAAGGGTAAATGTAGAGATGTACTCATTTACAAAACCTACAATAGCCACCGAGAAACCAACAAACCGAAGTTATATAGTGTTTGTTTCCCACATACATTGATTGGCTGTTCAATCCTAAAGATAGAAATACCAGATTACCTCGTAAATAAATGGGGTTATAGCTCCCTGGATAACTCCCTTGAAAAATGGGGGCCTCTCCTGAGCTGCGGAGATCGTCAGCCGATCGGAGCTGGTGGAAGCACCAGAAGCCAACAGCGATAATTCTTTCAATATTTTGTGCATTCCGAGAAATTTTTGCTCATCCGAGAATTATGTTTCTTTCACATTTAAAAAGGCAAATAAAAAGCAGAGGAGAAGGTGATGAAAGGGGCAAAATGTTAGAAATGTCTTTTCTGTTTTTTCTGAGTTTTTAATGTTTTTTTTTGGACATAAACGACAACCAAAACGCCCGGCGTTTTCGGTCAATTTTTTATCAAAATTATTCAAATTTTAAAACCACCAAGATGGTTTAAATTACCTTCCAAATTATGATTTAAATCAAAATTTGTCTACCGGATTGGTCTAAACCAAAATTTGTCTACCCGATTTGGTAGGGTTCGGGGTGTTTTGGTTAACGCTTATACTGTTTCTCTTTTGGGGAGAGTGGTAGGAGTGAAGTGAGAAATGTTTTTCTTTTTCTTTTTAATGTTTTTTTTAAGTGCAAGGAGCAAAATCCTTTGGTATTAACTTAAGGAAAAAAAATTAATTTATTAATTTATTAAAAGTAAATGGTAAGAAGTAAAAAATATAATTAATAATTTATTAATTAAGTTGAAAAAAGATTAAAATAATTGTAATAATATTAATATGTTTAAATATTTGGATAAATGTATATTTGACATTGTTAATGTTTTTTTCAAGTTAATCTACTAGTTGTATTATGATTGAAGTTGAAGTTTAATTTTTCCAACTATCATGATTGGAGTTAATTTAATAGTTGTATCTAAAAGTTAATATAATGTTGATTGTAGTTCAAGTAAAATTTAATCGAATAGACCCAGTCAAATTTAATCGAATAGACCCAGAAGCGGGTGCCATTAGGGACACACGGCAATCGATGGATGTCACGGTCGTTGATGAAGGACACTCGGAGGCGTTAGGAGATGAAGCTATAGTTGGCATCGTGTGAGGAGAACTGGTTCTTAAGTGTGTGGATCAGGAGACGAAAGGTTAAGAGGGGTGGCAAAAAGTCGAATGTATTAAATAGAAGTGACCGTGAGAATGCTTGAGAGTTGCATGAGGCCATGGTGACGAAGGAGAGGTACAGTATGAGCTTGGAAACCATCATGTGAAAGTTAATCCTCTTTAATGCTTGGGTGTGGGTGGGTTTGTATATAATCATGGCGGTTATGTTTTGTTCCATTGTGATTTATGTTGAGCTGTTGTGGGTGAGAAGAAGGCTTGACGCTTTGTTGCGTAGCAAGTTGGTGATGGCTCCCCGCCAACGTATGCGCAATCATCAGGAGGGATGTGATTGAAGCGAGCGGAAAGCTGAGGAGTCCGTTGTGGGGGTGGAATTCATGGAAGGGACTTTTCCCCACATTGATGATGCCTTATCGACTATGGAAGAGGATGGGAAGTAGAAGATGGTGGAAGAACACAGTATGGAAGCCCGTTGAGCACGTACTGCATTTTGAGGAAAATCCTGGTGAAAACCATGATGGAGAGGGAAAGCTTTGGTGACCTCGTCATCCAAGTCCTGAGCAATCTTAGGGAAGATATGCAAAGAAACCTCAAGGACATGGAGGGAGTCCTGGATCTGGCTTCACCAGCTCGCGATGAGAACCCTCGGGAAGGAGAAATGTCATTGATGGCGGGAGTCTAGTAAGGCTCTGGTTTTTATGGTCTTGTGATGCTTTGATTTTGTTGTGCATGGAAGCTGGGGGTGGGGTTTGTTGTGTGATGGCCATTCTCCACGTTGTCTTATTATTTTGTTATAGTCGCAAGCCCATGATGACAACGGTTTTTTTGCGTCGCTTTTGATCGGTTTTAAATGGGGACTGTTTGGAAGGGAACAGGTTTATGTATGGGGATAATTTTGAGAGGAATTGTAACACCCCGGTTTTGAACCCATGGTATTGAAATTGTACACGATGTATATATTATATGTAAATCATGGCAAGGAGCTCAAGGCCAAGGCCCTGCCATCGATTTGGTGTTTTGTGTATAGGTGATCAAGGTTGATACCTATGGCTATAGTGCTAGTATGGCACATTATATTCTGAAGTCATCATGTAAATACACAATTTAATAAAATAGCACAGCTAGCTATGCACTACAACGTAAAAGAGATGGGGGCATGATTTCACAAGAAATAGGGAGGGGAGTTAGTCAAACTCTTGAGCCATAGGGTGAGACCATATGTCAATGGGGGAACCCATAAACCCTCAGCTACCTTTTTGTCCTATGTCCTCAATCATTCAATTCTTCCAAAAGAGCGATTGAGGTAGTTAATGTCTTGGGCAAAGTAAGGCATGGCAGTCGGTTTCATGACTAAGCTTGCATGCAACCTGCAGTCTGGGAAGTTGTGTTCTTGCTTCTGACGCAAGTAAGCACGTGGATGTGTGCCAGCCCATATTTCCCTTAGTCAGGGAAGGTTTTGTTGTTCCTCAACGTTCATTGTTGATTCATTCACTATCATTCGTTCACAAGGATGCATTGTTCACTCTCTTGAGTCACGGACGAGTTGTTCTGTAGCATTTTCCTATGTGACAGTGTGGTATGGAACCCTGGTTGTTGTGTTACAGTGTTATCCTGAACTACATAGTGGTATGAGACCTTGTTTCTCTATGTTACAAAGTGAAGCCCTGTGTTGTTGTGTCTCCCTGTGGTTTGTTGTTATGTGCACCCTGGTTTGGGTCTGAATAGTATGCAAGACTTAGGAGTGGAAGAGACGTTGAATGGGTTTGATAAACCTAGTGCAAAGAGGAGCCTCATGAAAAGATAAGAGTGGATGGTGAATCTTCTATGCATGCCCTAAAGAGCACTGGAAGAGACGTCATAGCCCGAGGGACTGTGTATTGAGAAGGGGATGCTTCGTTGTGTTGGGGTGCAAGTAATGTGGATGCCATGCTAGATAGATCTTGTGGAGGTGTCCCTAGCTCTTGAATGAGACACTATCTTAGCCATTCTTCCTTTCCACTGCCTTAGTAGCCTGTGAAACCCAAATATAGATTGGCTTGGCTGATAGCCTGTGAAACCCAATCGAAAATTGGCTTGGCTAAGCAGCCTAATAAAACCAACCGATAGTTGGCTTGGTTGTGTCTTGTTGTGCAATTGACCATGTGTGATCCTTGGTTGGACAGCCTGATAAACAACTAGCTGGCTTGGTTGAATAGCCTGTGAAACCCAATGGTGAGATGGCTTGGCTAAGTAGCCTATGAAACCCATATGTTAGTTTGCTTGGCTAGTCCTTAATGTGAATGTTGGCTTGACTGTGTGCAGTCTATGAAACCCAACTCTTAGTTGGCTTGGCTGAATAGCCTGTAAAACCCAACAATGAGATGGCTTGGCTGAGTAGCCTATGAAACCCATTTTTTTGGCTTGTTTGCCTGCAACTTGATAAACCCAACTATGTATTGGCTTGGCTGGACAGTCCGTGAAACCCAACTATGTGTTGGCTTGACTGTGTGTGATATGATATGGCTATGTGTGAGTCTGATGTTCCCTAGTTCCTTGTGGAAGTCATGCCCAGCTCGGGGGTGGAAATTGTGTTGAGATATTAATGAACACAACTGGCCTATGGTTGGGTGGAACGTTGTAGTGACATAGCTAGTTGTGGGACAGCTTCATCTTCAATATAAGTATTCTCGGTTATTCTTATTTATGCAATGTATTTGCTTATGAATGAATTGAATATGATGAATGATTGCTAATGTTTTCAGTAGAGTATATTGTTGGTTAAATGTTCCTGCATTTGCATCTGTATATGCCTTGTATGTTCAATGCATTTTTTTTATGATCATGGAGGTTGGAAGCCTAGTTATAGAGTCAAAAGGCATCTAACTTAAGCGTTTCCACACCCTAGGATCCGCCTGCAGAAGGCGGAAGAGAGAAGTTGAAACAAAGCAAAATGTTGGTTTTCCACACCCCGGGATCCGCCAACGGAAGGTGAAAGGCGGAAGGCAAAAAAGAGAAGTTGAAGCAAGGTAGAGTGTTGGTTTTCTACACCTGGAATCCGCCTGCGAAAGTTAGAAGCAGAAAAGAGCCAAAAATTCCAAGGAAAAAACGTGTTTTCCACGCCCCAGGATCCTCCTGCGGAGGGCGAAAGGCAGGAGGTGGAAAATGGGAAAAAGGTTAAGGAAAAACATTGTCTTTCCAATTTCCGAGATCCACCTGCGAAAGGCGGAATGTGGTTGAATAATTTCGTCAAAAGTTATGTTTCTGATTCCCGAGTTCTGCAACAGAAGGCAGAAGGCTAGAAGTCAAAAGGCAGAAAGTGGACAAGTCAATGTATCAATTTGTTGGATTTATGATTCCCAAGTTTTGCACTGGAAGGCGGAAATATGGATAAAGGATTACGTCGTTTGTTAGTTTTCTGATTCTCAAGTTCCGCAGTGGAAGGCGAAAGGCGGAAAGTGGTTGAATGACTCCATCGCACATTACGTTTCCAGTTCTCGGACTCCGCAGCAGAAGCCGGAAAGGATAATGCGAAAAGCAGAGTGTGGAAAGGACAGGTTCAGTGCGAAAATGACCTGTTCGGTTACAAAGTGGATATGTCAAGGGTAGAACAACTGTTACAGTGGTTTTTAAGCCTGAGAATGAATGTTAAAAGATGTTACATGACCCATGACTGTGTTAAAGAGAAATAAATAATAAGTTTTAAATCATTCTGCATTTCAGTCAGGTGTATGGGCACCAGGTTCATGGACATCATGGTATATCAGTGTAGCGAGTACGCTACATTGTGGTATCAAAGCGTAGTTGAGGTCGTGTTTCTCCTCCAAGGTGGGAGGGGGCGTGACAATAACACAATGATGACATCCTTTGTTATTGTAATGGGGATGGGAAAGGCGGGGGGGGGGGGGGCTAGAAATGAACTTGTGCAAAAATGTTAGTTATTTTCTTGGGTTTGGAGGGTTTCAGGTCTACCATTGGTTTTCTCATAGCAGTGTTTGTATCAATATGTACAATATTTTTTTGTTTATAATAGAAAGTTCCATCTCTTACTCACACAAAAAAAGTAAAACATAATTGAATTGTTTTATCATGATTGGAGTTTAACGTTGATTGGAGTTGAAGTTTAATTACCACATTTTGTAACATAACAGTGTTTGGAGTTGAATTTTAATTACCATGTTCCGTAACATAACGGTGATTAGAGTTAAAGTTTAATTTTTCCAACTACCACAAACTGCACTTATCACATGTTAACTAGGTTATTTTTTATATTTTATGAAATTGTTTATTTCGAATTTTGAACGACACCAATAGAATCAATCTGAACAATACGCTTGTACCATCCTCCTTAAATCTAGGAAAAGCATAGATGGTATTCCACCTCAAAATTCCAAGATATAAATGTCTATCGGTGTAATAATAATCTTAAATTTATATTTGGTTAAGTTTAAAAAATAAAATATTTTGACTAAGTAAAATTTGAAAAAAAATGATAGAGATGGCAAACGTAATTTATCAAAATCTATTGCATAATGATCATAATATAAATAACGTTAGGAAAAAAATATTTGAATTGTATGAATATGATTTTATTATTAATGGATCTCTATTGAAAAAAGTGTATCCAATGAAAATAATTTATTTTTTAGGTCGTCAAGTCTCGCTAGCTCATTCGATTAAGGTGTGGGTCTCGTCAAAAAGGTGACCCTAGTTCAATCCCCTTAGGGGTGAGATAGTTGGGACGAGACACCCAAAAATTCCATCCATCATAAGGGTTGGTGTGCCCAGGCCGGTTGCGATCCACAAGTGACTTTAACGGCTTAGATGCCCATGGGTTGTGGTTATCTTAGCCAATGGTGGAAATGCACTGGCCTCGAGTGACGAGCATTTCTTGCAAAGAAAAAAACATATTTTTTAGATCATAACTTAACTAGACACTCGTTTGGTTTATGAGACCTCCTTGTTTATGGAATAAGACTGCAACAATTTGACTGATAAATTCCAATACATCGCCTCTTTTAGATTTGAAACCTATGACCTGAAGGAGAGAAATTTTATATTTGGTTAAGTTTAAAAAAATAAAATAAAATAAATTGACTAAGTAAATTTTGAAAAAAAAAATGATAGAGATGACGAACCAAGATTTATCAAAATATATTACAAAATGATTATAATATAAATAAAGTGAGGAAAAAAAACATTTGAATTATATGAATATGACTTTATTATTAATGGATTTCTAATGAAAATTTTGTATCCAATGATAAATTTGTTCTTAAGGTCACAACTTAGTTAGAGACTAATTTGGTTTATGAGACCCTCTTGTTTATAGAACAATACTGCAACAATTTAATTGATAAAGTCCAATACCCAACCTCCTATGGATTTGAAACCTATGACCTCAGGGAGGAATAAATTATATTTGGTTAAGTTTTAAAATAAATAAATAAAAGTAAACCAAATAAAATTTGAAAAAAAAAACGAAAGTGATGACGAACTAGGATTTATCGAAATATATTACATAATGATCATAATATAAATAAAGTTATGAAAAAAAAATTTGAATAATATGAATATGGCTTTATTGTTAATGGATATCTAATAAAAAGTGTGTATCCAATGATAATAATTTTTTTAAGGTCACAACTTAGCTAGACACTAATTTGGTTTATGAGACCCCTTTGTTTATGGAACAAGACAACAACAATTTGACTGATATAGTCCAATACCCTACCTCCTATGGATTTGAAACCTATGACCTCAACGAGGAAACACGTGTTCTTAACACTTATGCCCACTTGGGTTGTAATAGACATGTAATGACAAAATTTAAAAGTTATTTGATCAAGTCAATGTAAGAATATTAATTGTCGGTTGGGTCTATCCTAAGTGGTTGTGGGATGGAGTGTTATCATTCCTACCTGGGTTTCATGTTAGTGGCATCTTAAACTCCTAATGAATATATTGTTGCAATGGTTTCAAGTCCAATCTCACATAAATAGAAACAACATTCTAAAAAATTATCGATGAAGTCGGTATTGGAGGTGCCAACCTATGCCAGTCAATAAAATGGTTGTTTCATATTCAAAGTTGTAAAGTAGGAAAAATCGGTAACCCATGCCAAAGATGTGTAATCCTCTAAGCAAAGATGGAAATAATGTTCAAGGATCATCAAGTTGATGTGATACCTCGGATGTCAAGCCCTGAACATATGTTATTGTTTATTTTGTTATTGTGGCACAAGGTGTCAGGACTATGGACTTGGACATTATTATTATTATTATTATTATTATTTAATAAATAACTAGCTCAATATGGGAAACTAATGAGAATGGGGGGTCATGGATTCCACATGTGAGGGGGTTACGGACTAGGAGTTGTCGCTCTCCTTGACATTACTTGTTCGACCCTATTTTATATTATTTTGGTTTATGGAGGTATTATTACACCCTCTTTGATGTTTGGTGGGACCCTCTTGTCTAGTGCGCTCTCCTTGGCTGATTAAAATCCTCTTTGTGGTGCTCCTCATGCTTCCATGCGCCCACATTGGCTATTTTTAGACTGCACTCCTTGAAAAAGTGTAACCCCCTCTTGTTTCACCTTTTGCTATTTTTGGAAATGGAATCTCTGATTGCAACCCCTCTCTCGTGAATTGAGTAACCCCTAGTTAATTTAAGCTACCTCTCTTGGAATTTGAGTCACTCTCTTGGGAATTTGAATGTCTTTAGAAGGATTCGAATTGGCTCTCTTTCACTCGTATTCTCTCTCTTTGAGCTTTCTAGTGTAGGGGAATGCTCTCTTCTTTGCGAAATGCATGGTCTCAACTAGGAGATGTGTTGTATTACAGGATAATTGAAGTCCTTGTAATGAGGTTTGAAGACCTTCTAATGGGGATTGAATATTGATCTATGTTTACACAACATGAGTCCTTCTCCCATTGCTTGTCTTTGTCCACTCTAGCTTGTAAATCTTGGGTGAGGATTGTGATATCCTGAGGGCTTGTGCAGTGAGGGGAGTCACAACTCATTAGGTAGTGTAGATGGAAGGGAAATTTGATATGGTGAAAGGTGTAGCTATGGTGTTCCCATGGTGTTGAGAAGGGGCAACCATATGTTCTGGTTTAGACATTTCTAAGAATTTCTAGGTTGTGAGACATGTTCCATTGCGTCTGAAACGTCGTTTCCAACGAGGAATACTTTTTATTTCATTGAAAATGGTTCCGTTTAACTGAAATACAATTTTTTTGTGTGTGGCAGTGTTCTCGGTGTTGAGATGAGTGCACCATACATTTTGGTTTGAGAGCACCTCTCATGTGGATCTATGGCCTCATCTCAGGGGTGAATGTCATGTTAAAACATGCATGAGCATCGCATGTCTACGGCTGGGTAGAACATTGTCTTGTTGAAGCTAGTTGTTTTTCATTAAGATGAGTATTTTGTTATGTTTATTTACTGCAATTATATGTGTGTGTGTGTGTGTGCTCATGGATTTGATTTTGCTGTCGTTTACATGGTTATCAGTGGAATCCATGAGATCTGATCTATTTATCATTTATTTGGTTGTAGATGGCAACCTTCATAGCTAGTTTTGTTTATGTTAATATGGTTGTAGGTGGTAATCAACAGATCTGGTCTCTAACACTGTTAATATGGTTAATTGTGGTAGCCCGTAGATCTGTTTATTTACATTATTTATGGTGGCATGCAAATCTGATTATATTTAATTTTAAATGGATGTAATAGATATGATATTTCATGTTTGAAACCATGCTAATGTCTTGGTCAAATATTGTTTCATTTCATGCCTACATTTACCTTGCATAGCATGTGTATTGGGGAATGATCTGCATCATTTCATTTTAAAAGGTTGAATGTTTTATTTTAGTGGCTCTTTGGCATGTTGGCCTAGCCTTAGTTACCCTTATTCCATTGTACATTATATTGATTCAGCTTTCCCCTTAGGTTTCTAGGTGTCCTTTGCCTTGAATTTCTAGGTGTCTTTGCCCTTGGATTTGGGGCTGAAGACCTCACAAAGTGGTATTAGAGTGAAGGCTTCAACTCTACGACTATTGGGCCTTCTACATATTTGTAACTCTATGTTATGTGTTTGGAATCATAATGCATATATTGTGAAAGAGATGTGTATTCTACTAACAATGATTGATAATGAACACGTTGCAGCCCCAGTTATGTCAGTTAATGAATGAGTATGTAATGTTGTTATCGAAATACAATTTTAAACCCCAATCGAAGCAATGAAGACCAAAGAATTAGCAAGTACAATGAAGAGGAAGCTACAAAAACAAGAGATCAGATATCAGAGGTCATCTACAGAGATCATAGGTGGATTTTGAAGAAGGACACATACCATACAATCCTAAAGAGGAGTTTGGAAGAAGAGAAGTTAGGACAAATGGACACAGGAGAAGCAATGGACCCTTGTCTGAAGATCCAATAAGAAAGTGCAGAGAAGATAAAGAAATGATCATTCACATTCCAAAACAAATCAATCATGATTTGAAACAATTGCAAAGAACCCAAAGAACAACTCCAAGAAACAATTAAAATTCCAAAAGACATGTACCAAGAAGAGATTATGAAATATTTAGATCATCCTCAAGAAGACCTTATCATATGCTCGTTGCAGTGAAGTAGAAGAGGTATTTATCAAGCAACTAAAAAAGTATCCCTAAAATACCCCTAATAAGATATAAGAAGAGAAGGTTTGCATATGATGAACTGTTGGAAGAACTAAGAAGAATTAACCCCCCAACCTTTGATGGAGAAGCGAAGCAAGGTGAAGATGTTGAAGCTTGGTTGTTGGGACTTATAAAGTTTTTCCGATTGCATTAGTACATGTCAAACATGGAAGCAAGGGTGGCCATCTACCATTTGCAAGGTAAAACATCCATTTGGTGGGATCAACTAGTTAAGCTAAAAGATATTGATGAAGATAGAATATCTTGGAGAAATTTCAAGAAATACTTACAGAAGGAATATCTCTCAAAGCACTACTATGACGAGAAGATGGAGGAGTTATTTGAACGCAAGTTAGGTAGCATGATCATGGAAGCTTATGAGAAAAGGTTTCTATAACTCTTTAAGTATGCAGATTTCATAAAGGATGAGAAAGTGAATGTTAGAGGTTCCTTGGTGGTCTGCCAGATTCTTATAAAGACAAGATCTGGTATGACAGACCAAATACCCTTAAATATGCCATTTGGAATGAAAACCATCTATATGATTAGAACAAGAACAAAGCTCCATATCAGAAGGACTGGAAAGATAACAAAAATGACAAGCAAGAATAGAGAAAGAAAGGATTGAAGCCTCCATTATTCATAAACAATAATGAATCCTATCAGCTAGAGCAAAGCAAAACTGAAGGGGAAGAACATTCAAACAAAAAGGCAAGACCACTTATTGAATGTTGGATATGTAAGGAGAATCACTATGCCAGGAAATGTTCACATAAGGGAGGTATCATTAACAACACACAAGAAACCTCAATTGTTGGTGATATTGGAATAAGTATTCCAAGAATCTATGCAACCTTGGATGGTAGACAAGTTGATCATCAATTCCTAATGATTGAGGTAGTAGGTAAGATTAATAATGTACCTATATCTATTATGATTGATTGTGGAGCTATCCATAGTTACACTGCACTTAACATAGTTGAGATATGTTACTTGAAGAAAATCCAACTTGAGACAACATGTCTGTCACTTCCCCATACCCCATAATGCGGATTATAAAAAAAAATGCTTAAAGAACCTATTTGTTCTTCTAATAAACACCAGATATGGATGTTAACCTATTCTCCAACCTTCATCTCAAGCTTAGAACCACTATGTCAGTCGTTCTGCCCTTCAATTATTCATTCTGTGTCCAGAATGGCCATTTTCTAACTAGGCTTGCCTTTCCGCACCTTTGCTTCTGCACTGTTGACCTCAGAAGTCGGAAATCAAAACCTCAACATTTACATGAAACATTCCACCAACCTTTCGCTTCCACCTTCCGACCTCGGAAGTCAGAAATCTGAAACATAAATGTGCGAAGAAATATTTGGTGGCCTTTCCTCCTTCTGCACTTCGGAAATCGAAAACTCAACGTCGGAAGGAATTTTCAACGGGCTTTCCAACTTCTGCCTTCCGCACTTCCATTGCAAAAATCGAAAATCTGAAAACCAATACTTTTGACATAACTTTTCTCTGTCCTTTCGACTCTCGCTTTCTTCCTTCCGGCCTCAGAAGTAAAAAATCAGAACATTGACTTCTCCTTAGACTTTTTATGCACCTTTATGCTTTCCACTTCTCGCCTTCCGTAGGAGGATCCCATAAATCAAAAAGCACCCTTCTTCATTAGAATATTTTGACGCTTCCGACTTCCGCCTTCTGACCTCAAACATCTGAACTTGGAAAACCCATTTTTTTCCTTGTATTTAACTACCATTTTTGTCTTCCACTTTCCGCAGGTGGATCTGGGGTGAAAAAACATAACAATGCTACCCAGTTCAACTTCTCCCCTTCCGATTTCCGCCTTCTGCATGCAGATTCCAAGTGGCGGAAACACTAAGTCAGAAGTATTCTGACCTCTGTAACGGGATTTTAGCCTCCATGAACTCGGGAAAAAATGCATAAAAACATCTAAGGCAAAAACAAAGATAAAATGCAGGAAATATACACAAGTAAACATCTACTTCATCATTGTTAAGCATTCAATCATGAACAAAACAATTCATAGGCAAATACATTGCATAAACAACATAACAAGAATACTTATCTTGAAGGATGAAGATGTCTTGCAACTAGCTATGTAGCTACAATGTTCCACCCAACCATAGGCCAGTGTGTTCTTTAATCTCTCAACACCACTGCCACGCCCGATATGGGCATGATTCCACAAGGAACTAGGGAACAACAGACTCACACATAGCCATATATTTTTAACACACAGTCAAGCCAACACCTAGTTGGACTTATCAGAATGTCCAGCCAATCCAACACCTAGTTGGGTTAATTAGTTGTAGGCTTATCAAGCCAACACTTGCATTAGGGACCAGACAAGCCAACAGATGGGTTCACAAGCCCCAAGACCAAACCATCTCTCACAATTGGGTTAACAGGATGTCCAACCAAGAATTACACATAAGGCCAATGCAAAACAAACTCTGCCAAACCAAGATCCAATTGGGTTAAGAGGCCCCAAGGCCAAGCCAATATTCCTTGGGTTTATAGGCTACTAAGGAAATGTATAGGTAAAATGACTAAGCTAGTGGCTCACTTAAGATCTAAGGACACCTCCACATTATCTATCTAGCCTAACATCCACATTACCTACATCCCAACACAAGGTAGAATCCCTTTCTTTGCTCAACAGTCCCTCAGGCTACACCTCCCTTCTAGTGCTCTTCAGGGCATGCAGTAAGGATCTCCCAACCCCTCTTATATTTTCTTGAGGTTCCTTCCTGCACTAGGTTACAAGTCCATTTCTCTTCTATTCCACTCCTTAGTCTTTCATAACAGAGCATACCCAAACCAGGGTGCAAAACACAAAAACCACATTGTGGACCAACAAAATAGGCTTATTCACTCTGTCACCGAGAAACCCACTTCGAAAACACCTTATGCGACTCAGGAGAGTGAAAACAGACCTCCTGGACCACGAACCCCTACTCCCTTGCTCGACAAGGAAATTCCTTGCAACAATAACGGGTCCGATGGTTCCAGACAGTGAACCAGCACGATGACGGGATTAAGGCTGGACAATCACGGCAAGAACACGGTTCCACAACACAAGTGAACACACAACGCGCATGAGAAGTTTGGAGAGCTTGGAAATGGTAGAGTGAATCCACCATGTTGGAATAACGATGGATCCTTGGAATGCATGAGGAGGAGTAACAAATCCCAAACCTGATCTCCTCTAACAGACATGGTATGCATCACGTGCTTGCTTCCTGCAGAAGCAAAGCACATGATCCCCTAGGCTGCAGGCCTGCGCAGATTGCAGTTTTCCATGCCTTGCACTACCCCATACATTAACTATCTCAACCACCTTCTGGAAGAATAAATGATTGAGGACAGAGGACGAAGGGCAGTTGAGGGTTCAAAGGTCTCCTATTGACATATGGCTTAACCCTATAGGCTCAGAGGTTTGACCCACTCCCATATCCTATCTCTTGTGAAATCACACCCCCGTATTTTTCATGTTGTAGTTCCATAGCTAACTGTGGCATTTTAATAAATTGTGCATTTACATGATATACCAAAACATGCTGTGCATAACCAACACCACAACCATAGGCATCAACCTTGATGACCTATATACAAAATACCAGATCGATGGCAGGGTCTTGGTCTTGAGCTCCATTCCATGATCTCAATGCAATATATATACATCCTGTACAATCAAAATATCATGGGGTCAAAACCGGGGTGTTACAAGGTCTAGTGCAGTTGGCTATAGGTACCAAGAGGAAGGTCACAAAAACAATAAGAAAGTATTATTTGGAAATGAATGGTTTGGAGGCCTTTATAGACTTGAACATCACACCTTTAGGTTCATATGATGTATCGATTGGAATGGATTGGTTGGATGCACATCATGCCATACTTGATTGTCATAATAAAACATATACATGTATGGATGAAGAAGGCAATCAAGTATCAGTGAGAGGAATACATAGACCAATATCTTTGAGATAGTTCACAACTCTGTAGTTGAGAAAGTGTTTCAGAAAAGGTTTCCAGTTGTATGTAGCTCATGTGGAGCAACCAAAAGAAGGAAAATAAACAGAGTTACAAGACTACCCAGTGTTACAGGAAGTTGCAGATGTATTTCAATAATTGTCAAGAATACCACCTAAGAGAGAGATCAATTTGACTATTGATTTGGTGCCAGGTGTAGTTCCCTCATCTAAAGCACCTTATAGAATGAGTACTCCATAATTGAAATATTTGTAGATGTAGCTAAAAGAGTTATTAAAGAAAGGTTCACAAGACCTAGTGTGTCAACTTGGGGAGCTCCCGTGTTGTTTGTAAAGAAGAAAGATGGAACTCTAGGACTCTATATAGAATACAGAAAATTGAACAAAGCAACAATAAGAAAATTGTATCCCTTGCTAAGGATTGATGACTTGTTTGATCAACTTAGAGGATCCAAAGTATTCTCAAAGATAGATATGAGATTAGGATATCACCAAGTCATAGTCAAGAGTGAAGACATCAATATGAAAACATTCAGGACCAGGTATGGTCATTATGAGATTACAATGGTACCTTTTTGGGTTGACAAATGCACCGATAACATTCATGTGTCTAATGAATGGAGTTTTTAGGAATTATTTGGATAAGTTTGTAATTGTATTCTTGGATGACATCCTTATCTATTCCAAGTCAGGAGAAGAACACGAAGAGCATATGCGATTGGTGATGCAAGTACTTAGAGAACATTAGTTGTATGCTAAGATAAGAAAGTGTTCATTCTATCATGGTATAATCTACTACTTGGGGCACATTATATCAGAAAAAAGGCATCTCAGTGGATCCTGAAAAGATAAGAGCTATAATGGAATGGCAGACACCAAAGAATGTACAAGAAGTAAGATATTTTATGGGGTCGGTAGGGTACTAACTAATATTCATTAAAGGTTTCTCAAAGTTAGCTCATAAAATCACATATTTGTAGAAGAAGGGTGTGAAGTTTGAATGTACTTCCAAGTGTGAAGACAATTTTCAAAAACTAAAGTAAATGCTTACCAATGCATAAATTCTGAAGATTGCAGATCCTAATGAAGGATATGTAGTATGTAAGGCATTGGTGGAGTGTTGATTAAGAATGGCCATGTAATCAATTATGAATCCATAAAATTGAAAGAACATGAATAGAGCTATGACACTCATGATCTGGAGATTGCAACCATCATTCATGCCTTGAAGATGTGGAGACACTACTTGATGGGTAAGAAGTTTGAGTTAAGGACTTATCATGATGGCTTGAAGTATTTGTTTGAGCAACCTACCTTGAATGCAAGACAATGAAGTTGGATGGAATTGTTATGTGAATATGACTTTGATATCAAGCACATCGAAGGAAAGAAGAATAAGGTAGTTGATGGACCCATTAGGAAGATACATGTGATGCATGTAGAAGTTGTCAGTACTTGTACATAATATTTGAAAGATAAGATCGTTGAAGCCAATGCTATAGATAAATATTACCAGTAGATAAGAGATGGATTGTAGCAACAGAAAAGTACAACAAAAGTTTGATAAGTATAGGTTGGAAGAGAATGGAATCCTCATGTACAAGGACGGAGTTTATGTTCCAAACTCTAGAGATATAAGGAAGATGGTTATGAAAGAGATGTATATTATGCCTTATGTTGGGCATTCGGGTTATCAGAAGACAGTAGCAGCAGTGATGAAGCAATATTATTGGCCAGGAATAAAGAATGATGTTGCAGAGTACATATCCAGATGCATGGAATCTCACAAGGTTAAAGTGAAACCCAACTGGTTTGTTACAGCCATTAGCAATACCTGAATGGAAGTGGGATGTAGTGACAATAATTTTCATCACCAAGTTGCCTAATACAAGACTACATAATGATGCCATCATGGTGGTGGTGGACAAGTTTACTAAATATGCACACTTTATTCCAGTAAAGACAACTCATAATACATCTAACAGTGCACACATTTACATGAAAGTGGTTTCCAGATTGCATGGAATTCTGAAAGCCAAAGTGTTAGATAGAGATGCAAAGTTTACTTCTACATTTTGTAAAGGATTATTTGAAGGATTTTGCACAAATATGAACATGAGTACATCATACCATCCTCAAACATATGGTCAGATAGAAAGAGTCAATCAGGTGATTGAGGTTATGTTGAGAATGTATGTGATAGATCAACCATCCAATTGGGAGGATTACTTGCACTTGGTAGCATTTCCTGTAATAATGCATATCATGGCTCTCCGGATATGAGTCATTTTGAGGTATTGTATGGGAGAAAGCGCAATACTCCTTTCAGTTGGGAGAATCCGACAAGAAAAATCATCATTGGATCTCAACTTATGAAGGACATGGAAGATCAGATGATTAAGATCAAGCAGAATTTGAAAGCAACTCAAGTTAGGCATAAAATTTATGGAGATCATAAGAGAACTGATGAATGGTTTAAAGTTGGAGATCATGCCTTTTTGAAAGTTAGACCCAGGAAGAGCTCCTTGAACTTGGGGAACTATTCCAAGCCAGCTTACTGTGGACCATTTGAGATCTTAGATATTATAGGTCTTGTTGGATATGAGTTTGCATTGCTTGCTTGCATAAAAGTGCATAATGTATTTCATGTATATATGTTGAAAAAGTATATATTTGATTATAATCATGTGATTGATTGGAATGTGATTAAGGTGGAATTAGAAGAGGATTTTCCCATACAACTAGTTTCCATATTGGGAAGAATAATCAAGTTACTACATAATTGAGAGATTAGATAGCTAAAGGTCCAATGGACCCATTACAATCTTAAAGATGCTACTTGGGTGCTGGAAGATGCTATGAGGGAGGCATACCCTCATCTTTTTTGAAATTTTGTGTTGCGATGTGTATATAATAAATATAAATCAAGGACGATGCATTGTTTTAAGGGGGAGGGAGATGTAATACCCTGGACATATGTTATTATTTGTTTTGTTATTCTGGCAAAAGGTGTCGAGACTATGGACTTAGGCATTATTATTATTATTATTATTATTACTATTTAAAATTTTATTATTTAATAAAAAACTAGCTCAACGTGGACAACTAACGAGAATGGGGAGCCATGTATTCCACGTGTGAGAGGGTTGGGGACTAGGAGTTATTTCTCTCCCTAAGACTACTTGTTGGACCCTGTTTTTTATTATTTTGGTTTATGGAGGTACTATTACACCCTCTTTGATGTTCGGTGGGACCCTCTTATCTAGTGCGCTCTCCTTGGATAATTAAAATCCTCTTGTGATGCTCCTCATGCTCTCATGCGCCCACATTGGCTATTTTTTCATGCACTCCTTGAAAAAGTGTAACCCCCCTCTTGTTTCACCTTTTGTTATTTTGGGAAACGAAATCTCTAATTGCAACCTCTCTCTCATGAATTGAGTAACCCGTAGTTGAATTGAGTTACCTCTCTTGGAATTCGAGTCACTCTCTTGGGAATTTGAATGGTTGTAGAAGGATTCAAATTGGCTCTCTTTCACTCTTATTCTCTCTGTCTGAGCTCTCCAATGTAGGGGAACACTCTCTTGTTTGGGAAATACATGCTCTCGAGTAGTAGATGCATTGTCTTCTAGGAATATTGCAGGCCTTGTAATGAGGTTTGAAGACTGTGTAATGGGGATTAAAGATTAATCCATGTTTATAAACATGAGTCTTTATCCCATTACTTATCTTTGTCCAATATAGCTTGTAAATACTGGGTGAGGTTGGTGATATCCTAAGGGCTTGTAGCGATGGGAGTCACAACTCACCAAGTAGTGGAGATGGAAGGGGAAGTTGATATGGTGAAAGGTGTAGTTGTGGTATTCTCACGGTGTTAAGAAGGCAACAACCATATGTTCTAGTTCAAATATTTTTGAGCATTTTTTGGTTATTATACCTATTCCAGTGTGTGCAAAATGTTTCATTGAAAAATAAGTATTTTTTGGAATACTTTTTGTTTCATTGAAAAAGGAATCTGTTTGACTGAGATGCAATTGCTTTTGTATAGCAGTGTTCCCGGTGTTGAGATGAGCGCACCACACCTTTTGGTTTGAGAGTACATATCCTATGGATATTTTGCCTCAACTTAGAAGTGAATGTCATTTTGAAATATTCATGAGAATGAGAATGGCATGTCTATGGCTAGGTGGAATGTTGTTATGTTGAAGCTATTTGATTTTCATTAAGATGATTATTTTGTTATATGTTTACTGACTGCAATTTTTGATATTTATGTGCTCATGGATATGATTTTGTTGTCGTTTACACGATTGTAGGTGGAATCCATGAGATCTTATCTATTTATTGTTTATATGGATGTAGATATAAGCCTTAATGTCTAGTTTTGTTTATGTTAATATGGTTGTAGGCGAGAGTCAATAGATATGATTTTTAATGCTGTTAATATGGTTGATTGTGGCAGCCTGTAGATATGTTTATTTACATTGTTTATGGTGGCTTGAAGATATGATTATATTAAAGTCTAAATGGTTGTAATATATCTAATATTTTATGTTTGAAATAATGTTAAAGGGTTCCTTAGATATGGTTACATTCCATGCCTGCATTTACCTTGCATAGCATGTGTATTGAGGAATGATCTACATTTGTGTTTGTGCATTTCATTTTAAAGGTTGAATTTTTTATTTTAGTGGATCTTTGGCATGCTGAACTAACCTTAGTTACCCTTATTTCGTTGTGCATTACGTTGATACAACCTTACCCTTGGGTCTCTAGTTGTCCTTGGACTTATATTTGGGGTTGGGTACATCACAGTCAAATTGGATGGGCAAGAAAGACTTGACACCTTTGTCATTAAATCCATTTCCACTGCCCAAACTATTTGCATAATTTGAAACAGTAAAGAGGTGCAAAATGATAGAACAATTGGCACAATAGCCTTTTAGACTCATCCTTGACTTGAAATAAGGGGGAGCCATGGAGGAATTGCAATTATTGAGTTATAATTACTTACCGACAAACGAGTCTACTTTTGTGTTAAATAATTGATATGTGGCTTTGTTCATGTCCTTATCGTGTTTCCTTATGAAATTCTATGCAATATCCAAGTTCGATTCTATTGTCCTCATCAGTGGTAAAACCATAGGTATTTAAGTAAAGGATGTGGAAAATGATGAGTGTGTTTTATCAAATTCTCACAATCTCTATAGGGATTTTCTTCCTACACCTTTCATTTAATTCTAGATAGTTGATTTATTTATGCTTCATTGCTTACAATATAAGGTTCATGTTTTGCTTCTAGTTCTATGGCTTTTCGATTTCCTTTCTCGTTGTATCTTGATTCGATTCCCTCTATTGAAGCCCTAATTTGCCAGAAATGCAGAGGTAGTTGTAAAATTTGGAACATGCTCGACTTTCAAGGAAATGTCAAGGGTTACAATAAAGAGAGAGGGAAAAACCAATAGAGCTCAAAGTTTGTATCTCTCCATAAATTAGAACATGTGACACAAATTATAACCTATAACATACTCACCTTTGGAGGAAACAATATGTGATTGTAATGTCCTCGTAAGTTTACTATGGGCCATTCCGCTAATCCATCCAATTCTTGTGGGTTCAAGACGAAAATTAATTAGATTAGGGGATTCAATGGCCTAAAGTCACTTTTTTAAATCAATAAGAAATGGTACAAAGGTGATGTGCGTCATGCAATAATGTTAAATTCATGAATAAAGAGGCATCCAATCCAAGGAGAGTGCATTGGAGGAAGAATGGATCTAATAGGATTTGTAACTCCCACCAAACAAGGAGGAAATCCCACAAATCAATGTACAAAAGAAGTTAACGCTCCATTGACTAAAAATAGCCAAGGAAGGTGCATGAGTGGAAGAATGGGTCCATGAAGAGTTGCAACTCCCACTAAACAAGGATGGAATCCACAAATCAAGGCACAAGGAATACCAACACCCCCAATGGGCCAAAATTAACAATGGAAGGGAGATGAGGAGTCATGATGAGATATTCTCTCCTAAAAATCAATTTTATTATTATTTTTGAGATAAAACTCTAGAATGAGGTGGAAAAGGTCACAAGGAGATTTATAAAAAGGATGCAGGTTCCTTTGGGAGGAACTTTTGGTCATTTGATTTTTAAATTGGAGATATCTTGAGCTTTTAGATCTTGGGTGATGTACCCCTTGCATGTGTAACTAGTTTTGGTGGTGAAAGATTCCACCCTAGCTCGTAGAGAGGAGAGGTCATTTAGATTTATTAACAGAGCTTCATTGATCATACTATGTTGAGTGGTTTCTTGTAGGATAGATGATTTGAAATTGTTTTGGATTACATTTGTGCTATTTTGGTTGTGTTTGGAATTGCTAGACGTTGGTTTGGAATTTGGGTGTCTTTAATATTGAAATAGTATTGATGGGGCCAAAACTATATTATGGTACTGATATTTTCGTGCATTTTTAGGATATGAGACATATTCCATTATGTATGGAGCATCATTTCCAGTTGGAAACACTTCTTGTTTCATTGAAAAAGGTTTTTGTTTGCCCAATATATGACCATTTTACCAAATCCAGAGATTTCAGTTAAGAAGAACACACCAGTGGTTGTTGTATTCCATTGAAGCCATCTCTATTGGTTATATACAATTCATATTTGGTTGAGGGTGTACTTATAAAGGAGGATCCATTAGTTGAAGCTTCCATTTGCATGTGGAGGGCACACTTATTAAGGTAGATCTTTTGGTTGAAGTTGTAATTTCCCCATTCTTTCTTTATTTCATGTTGGCATTCATCTCTTGGATTTTGTATCAAATTTATACATGTATTTGAAACTACTATAGTATCCATTGCTGTTGTTTTTTTGTATCAATCCATCCATACTAAAATAGCATAGTTTTGATGGGTCCTCCAAATGCACTGCCAAAGCATGGGTACAAAAACTCAACACCTACTTCCATTTGAATCCCATGACAACAACATATGCCATCAAATTGGCCACATTGCAATTGGTTGGAGAGGCACATAATTGGTGGTATCATGGGATGATAACCCTAGTTCATAGTGGTATCACCTCATATGATGATTTTACACAGATACTCATAGAGAGATATGATATGAAGGACCCATATATGCCATTTAGAGAGTTGTCTCAATTGAAGAAAATGGGGACACCAGAGGCATTCATTTCTGGTTTTCAACGAATCATAGTCATGTTGATTGACATTTTAGAATCCTACATTTTTGTTGTTTACATAAGGTTTTGTAGAATTATTGCGAGGATTGGTTAAGGCCTACAAGCCTACCACCTTGCAAGACATAATCAATCGTACCTAGGATCTATAGGATGCAGTGGCTAAGACCCGATTCCCTCTGAAGATGAAATTTTTGACCAAGTTCAAAGGCTCCAAACCTTTTTGGAAAGATGAATCCGGAAAGAACAAGATGGATAATAGTAATAGAGATGAGCTAAGGAAAAATAAATTGTTCTTCACTTTCCAGGAGCCTTAGGTGCCTAGTCATAAGTGTGCAAAGGGAAAGGCACACTGTATAGAGGTATTCTTTTATAGTGAAGAGGAGGAAGACTATGTAGGGCAAGAGCCTGTACCAGAAGAGGGGTATGAGACAGTGGAGGAGGAGTGTCCAAAACTCGAGTCCAAGAAGGGATGTAATGCATTTATCATGAATCCAACTGGAACCCAACTGCTTTCCATAATCATCAAAGGAATGAACATCTGTAGTATAGATATCGACATCCTTTGGAGACTCCTTCTCCCAATTGCCAATATCTATATGATATCATATGGACCTGTGGGTCATGTGTCCACATATGGATGAATGTATTATGTCCTCGTATATCTGCTATCACTATTGAATAATCATGACTTCTATGGAAGCCATCCTTCTTCCGTGTTTGTAGTTTGAGCTGAGAGTCATGCTCCTAGAAGTTTCCCGCTTCTGATCATATTGCTATCTCTTGATCACTTAATACCAATGGGATTTATATGTCCATTGATTTTCCTTCATAATAAGTCTCATCATTCTTCTTTTGTAAGCCATAGCATATGGTCTTTCCCTACAAGTCAATTTCAGTCAGATAGTTAGCGACATTGCATAATCAAATTAAATCAATGCAACGGAAATAGGTCACACAATTATGTAAGAATCTTAGCTAATATTTGATCAAAACACTTGTTTATATCCCTAAGCACATATGGTAACTATATGGATGCCTTCTATCTCCATTAGAACATACTATCAAGAGTGTGCACTACTCTCAACATGTTAAAAGGAGATATCATCATAGAATAACTCCATTAAGGGTTTGTGGAATGTTGTGCATCACTGTAGGATATTTAAACAATCATATACATAACATGTACTACATGAGCCTGTTATTCATCAACATCAGTCATATAAAAAAAGAACTATATCGCATGCTCAACAAACTTCCTAATTCCAACAATATAGATCTGCATACAACTTGTTATGAAAATAGGTTCAAAACATCCAGATCTGATCTATTAGAGCAATAATAACAATTGATAATACAAATACTTATCTTTTATTGTTTTGTTAGTGGGCTCCTTATGCCTCCTTGTATAAATCACTGGATTCCTTTGATCATCATCTTCTTGCTGGAAGTCCATCTCAATCTGGATCTTCAAACATTACCAATGACAATAACATCATCTTGATAATGCCATCATTAGTGCATACTAAAAGAAGAACTCCTTTCGACGATATTCTGTATTTTCTTTAGGATCATCAATCCTTGACCTCTTATGTGGAGTATCTTCACTACAACAAAACCCTATGATTAGCGTCTCTTTTAGCTTCCTTTTTAGCGTCCACTATCATTTTTAGTGTATTTTTCATCATTTTTTGGACAAAGTGGACGCTTTTCCATGGGATGGCACTTTTAATGGCGTTATTTGCATCCCTTTTTAAAATTTGGTGCTAATTTAGATGCTAATTAGTGTCCCAATTAGCATCCAAATTAACAGCCCAATTAGCGTCTCACGTAACGTTCCAATTAGCGTCCCAATTAGCATCCCTTTTTAAAAGTTGACGCTATTTTGGACGCTAATTAGCATCCTAATTAATGTCCCAATTAGCATCCAAATTAGCGTCCTAATTAGCATCCTAATTAACATCCCAATTAGCATCCCAATTAGCATCCAAATTAGCGTCCTAATTAGCATCCAAAAAAAATCCCATATAACGCCAAGATTAGCCTCCAAAAAAATGTCTTGAATAACATAGCACCATATATTAATCCAGGGTTAACAACAAGAATTGTGCCATGAATTTTGGTAGGAAAAACATCCAACATAATGCCAAGTATAGAGCCAGGAATTGTGCCTAGAAAACATACAACATAGCACTGTGTATAGATCCAAGTATAGCGCCTGTAATAATGCCAGAAATTTCGAAAGGAACCGTGCTAGGAATTGCATTAGGTTTAGAGCTAGGAATTATGTTCGAAAAATGTCTGACATAACATCAGATATATCAATGTCAATGTCAATGATCATGATTCATGTGATAGTACTTTTGGATCTTGATTTATCATAGTGGCACCTACATGATCATAATCATGGCACTTTTAGATCTTGATTAATCCTAATGATGGGTAAATTACCTTAATGTCACCTAAATTTCTCTGATGGCATTTTAGTGTCCCCAACAATATTTGATAGACTCTAATGGCATCTGATTGGCCCTAACAACATGACAATGATGTATTACGATAATTATGATGAACAATATGGATATGATTTGATAAGTATAAGACTATATCATCCATTCTTGTGAGGAAGTAGGGCTCCTTGCTCATTATTGTTGCAATTATATTGATGATGACTATGACGACGACAATGATGTTGATTTATTGTATGATGATGATGATGTAGATGTAAACAATGATTATGCATGTGGTATCATTTTTGGATCCTAATTGATTCTAATGGCAACTAAATGTCTGTAACAACATCTAAACAATCCTATTATCATCGAANCATGACATTAATCCTAATGTCGATGAGTGATTAAGAACACTAATGGCATATGAGTGACCATAATGACAATGATGACGATGATTTTGTTGATGATGTACTTAATGCTGGCGATGATGATGATAATGAGGATGATGATCAAGATGATGTTGATGTACCATATGTCATTGATGACGATGATGACAAACTTTCACAATGGTACGATCATCATAGCTAACCTGTCAGTTCTCAAGTGTGATATATTTAATAAGGCTATTGTCTATACAAGACATCTATGTCAAAATGTTTCTAAGCATTTGTTTACAAGGCGTATTGAAAAGTCACTTCTTGCTATGAGAATCTGCAAGTCTTTTCCCATTGTTTGTGTTTCAACTTCTTAGATCTCACTCTTTTTCAACTGTCTTTGCTTTGTGCTTTGGTTCCTATTACCATACTACTCCCCCTTATCAATGAGCATTCTATAGAGCCAAAATTGTATCATCTCACACTTTTTTGACAGCATCCTTGCATTACCTTTCCTCCTGTCAAGATTTGCAACATGCATCTTTGTTGTTAGATCATTACCTTTACTCCATAAAATGATGCACCATTTCTCTAATGCAAAGAATAAAAGATAACAGGGAAAGAAAGAGTGTTATATCAGCATGCTTACTCGTATGCATGTTCAATCTCTTGCTTTCCATAGGTGAGGGGATTATAGTATTTAAACCACTCACAAACATTTAAAGGTACCTGACTGAAAAAACAGAATGATTGTTGCCATACAATGGCAATATGAGTACCATGATTTTCAAAAGACAAACACATGCTATTCAAAGGAAAGTAGATGTGTAGTTGAAACACAAGACAATGATATACTACACAAACAAAATGACTAAATGAAATAGCTAAATATAATAGTTAATATATGAATCCATGAGATCATTAAAGGCCACAAATGTAATAAGAACCAATACTAAAGCACAAGATTCGAAATATATTTGGCTTATCAACATTAAGAACAATACATAAATTCCCATAATAGAGGGGAGCATGGAGTTCTTTTTTGGAGAACTCATTATTAGTTTCCATGTATGAAATGTCACCATGATAAACTTATGCTCAAATGATATTATAAGAAAGGAAAAATTATTTCACAAAATTTGATGAATAACATAACTAGATAGAAGAAGTATTTAACCAAAAGGCTATCCAACCTAAAAGCGTATAAAGATGAAAATAATTATTTCATTCAATGATCTTTGGGACATCATAATACTTAAAGGCCGCATTTAGGGGTGGTCATTTTAAATCCCCCCCCCGCCAAAAAAAAGGTCATAAAAATCAAACTTTTAGAGGTGGTTGTTAAAAATCGCCTCTAAAAATTAAACTCTCATGACTTTTAGGGGGGTTGTAAACAAACCACCTTAAAAAAATATTTAGGGGCATTCGTTTTAACCCCCCCTAAAAGTCATGAGAATTGAACTTTTAAAGGTGGTTATTAAAATACTTTTAGTTCAATTTTCATGACTTTTTTTTTTAGGTGGGGGGGGTTAAAAAACTACCACGAAAGATCTAAAAAAACTTTTAGAGGTGGTTTTGGCAAGACCCCTACAAGCCTAAACCCTTACCACATGGGTAAATTTTTGTAGTGAATGTACTATTGTGCAGTTGATCACTTCAGTTTGTTCGTTGGTTTTTGGATGAAAATAAGTACTCATCTTCAACTTAGTGTCCATAAGTTCCCATAAAGTTGACCGAAACATCCCAAGGAAGTGAGAATTTTGATCAAATACAATAGATGTGGGTAACCCAAAACAAACCTAAACATTCCAGAAGAACAAGTGAGTAGTCAACTCTATTGTCAGCTGTTTTTTACAAGGCATCAATATACACATATTATTGAATCTATCCACAACCACATACAAGTAATCATGACCTTTCCTAGACATAGGTAACCCTCCCACAAAATTCATAGGCACACTTTCCCATGGACAAGAAGGTACACAGAGTGTAGTGTACAAGCCCAATTTTATGTTACTTGACTTACTAGTAGCACATATAATACATCCATTTACATATTTCAATACAGTTTCATTCTTCCGAGGCCAATAACAATACCTCTAAGGTTGATCTACTATCTTTCCTACACAAAAGAGACCATAAATAAGAGAAGTATGGGCTTCCATAATTACATGAACTCTTTCCCTCGGTGGAATACAAACTTTGCCAAGATGATACAATAACTTATCATGAATATGTTAATCCAATTCTTTAGTTTGGGTTCCATGCATTAAAGATTCATACACATCTTTAAAGTATTCATCCTTACCATATTGTTTAATATAATGTTCATCAACGAATGGACTATTTTGCAAAATGATAGATGCATTTGTTGTAGGTCTTGATAATGTTTATGCAACTTTTTTTTTGGATAGAAACGATTAGAGTTTATATTAAGGAAAAAGTGGTAAACCCACTGGCATAGATACAACAAAGGATCCCATTCATAAGCCTTAAAATAGAGGCAAAATGACATGAATGTCTACTAGTCCAAAAACTTAAGTCCTGCTTAACAATCCTGAAAAGTAGTCCTAGACTTGAACCACAAAAGAGTTCTACTAACAAAAGCATAGAAAGGTTTTTAACAGAAAACATAGATAATAAAAACATTAGTAACCTGAGAGTTAGTGTCCGTAGAAGTATGAGGTCCCTGTATAAGGGATTACCAAAGCCAGTGGTTTTGTGTGAGCGATCTGCTTCTACCTAGACAAGATCTTGACCTTAAGCTCCAACTTATCGAATCGATCTTCCATTTCCACGAATTGGGCTTGAAGGGCCTTCACTGATTGATTGACGATAGCCGAGAAGTCCTTACAGAGATGCAACAAATCTTCTTCTACAATTTCAAACCTCCTACTAGCTTCTTTATCAAGATGCTTAGCAAATCGTTTTTGGTCCCTGAACTTCCTACTAAGCTCTCTAATTTCCAATTTCGGCAGCTGAATTAGACCAGGATTGGGGTCAGTTGACTCAGATCTTGACGCCATGAAGAAAAACATATTATAACACAGACATAGACTAGAGGAAACATGATTCCTTTCCCATAGATACAAAGAGAGCAAATGATAAAATTTTGGAAACCTCTAATTTGAATTAACCTACCAACGACCCTAAATTCCACCCGTGTTGTCCTTTAATTTTCAAATCAGGCCATAATATTTCACACACACGATGTGACGAAGGGGATTATGACCAGGGTGTGAGCTCCTCTTGTTGAGATCATCGCATGCCTGAATCATCTGAATCGAAGCCATTGTACAACCAACCCTGAAATCAACATAGTACTAGAGCACTTGAGTCAGAGCTAATGAGTACCTATCTGGGTGGGGACGGATGTATATATCACCCGGTTGCATGGTGCGATGTGCCATACCAATAACTCGATTTTTCACGGCCTCCACGATGCCTCCAAGACCAATTTTATACCCCTAAGAATTAAGGATATGTTCTTATGGAATAAAATATGTGATAAGAGCTCCATTTAACTCAAGGGTCCCTTTGCTCAAGGTGACTGTATCATTTGTTGCCTTGTTGGATTTCCCATTTAATTCTTAGAGGATATGGAAGAAATGGATTCTTCAAAAGGAAAGGAGTAGAACCTGAATTTTCCTAATAATTTGGTTGAGCCTCATTTGCGTAGTGAGTTTCCAAGTATGTAGAGCTTGAATGATCAACCTTGAGTCCTGGAAGACATTGATTTTGAGATGCCATGGGCCAGATATTGCTTGAGACCTTTTCAGAGAGCCAGAGCTTCAACAATATTGTTGGTGCCAACTCTTAGTCCCCAAGAGAAATAAAATTCCATAATGTCGTCGAAGTCTAAAAGCACCCCTCCCCCTCCTGCCACCCCTGGATTGCCTTTAGAAGCTCCATCAAAGAACATAGAGTCTTGGTGTAATTATTTCCTCAAGTTGGTGAAGTCTAGGTTGTCAATACGAATTTCCCAAGATTCTAATTTGGTAATAAGGGAGGTTGCAGGAGCTGGGATAGAAGGGGAGAGACGTAGCATCCAATTTTATTCAGAGACAGAGAGAGAGAGGGATCTTATTTACCAAAATGAGTTGAGTATGGAGACACTCCCCAAATAAGGCTTTGGCTTTAAGAGCTACACGAGTTGCAGAAGAGGGCTTGGCTCAGAAGAGGCGAGCATTCCGTTCCAACTAGAGATTCCAAAGGATAAATTTTGGAAGAGTCAACCAATAGAACTTGAGACAATATTTTTTAAGAACGTGAAAGGGACAAAGAGAATACCAAGTGCTAAGCAGGGAGGGAATGTCTAGGGGGAAGACAAACAAACTGGACCACAGAAAGAGGGGCTGATTCAATACCTCTATGACAAAGGAACAGGTGAGCAGAAGGTGATTAGCAGTCTCCTCATGAGAATTAAAAAGATGGAAATGAGAGGGACCTTCCCAGGATTTTCTTAGCAGTTTGTCATAGGTAAGAATGTTATTATGAGATAAGCTCCAGATGAAAAAATCCACCTTTTGCAAGCTTTTGATGTTCCAGACTGCTTTCCAAATTGTTGGCTTGCTAGGAACATGGGGAAGAGCATTGAGAGATTTGTATCATGCTACTATTGTGTAAACCTCTAACTGAGGCCCCACCCTTGTCTATCGTTTTTATTCGTGGCCACCGATGCTTTCCCTTGCAGAAGATTTAACAAAGTCTATTTTTTAGTGAGCAACTGAGGAGGGAAATCAAGAATATCCCAAGTTTTTGAAGTTTGAGCTTTGTCTGGTTCCTAGATGGAAATGCCTGATAGGGTAAAACGATTGCACGAGTGAAGGAAGAGCTTTATATTGGTGATACCAGTTGTGAAATCCAAAGGGGGGTACCCAAGAATGGAATCTTCCCAAATCATGATATGCTTCCCATCCCCAAGAATCCAAGTTAGCTAAGAAGTGAAGAAGCTAATCGTCTTTAAGTAGAGGGAAAAGACGAGAGAGCCTTTAGTGACTTTAGGGGGGCCTCCAGACACCTATGTTTGGCACTTGTAAAATATTTTTTCCAAAGGGCCTGTTTTCTCCAGGAAAGTTTTCTTGAGACCATATTCCAAAGAAGCTTGGCTCCTAAAGCCGAATTTTGAGTTCTGATATCCCTTATTTGGAGCCCTCCTTCAAGAATATGTTTTGAAAATTTCCCTTAGTTGACCATTGAAATTATCTTCTCATTATTTTTTCCTCCCTTCCAGAGAAATCCTATAAGGAGGCCTTCAATTTTTGCAAGAATTACCCTTGGAGCAAGAAGGACAGAGCTTTGGAAATTTGGGAGACTGAAGAGATATGACTTGATGAGAACTGCTTTCCCTGTTAGGTTTAACCAAGAGGCTCCCCAGGAGCTAATTTTCGCTTTTAGCTTGTCTACTAGGGGAAGCCAATATGAGATATTCAGAGAGGTTTTGAAGATGGGAACACCTAGATATTTTAAAGCATCCCACTACATTTTCCCTTCTATTTCTAGGATTCTTGAAATGTCTTGCATCTCATTCGACATGTAGTTCCAGCCATAGATTTGACTCTTTCGAAGATTAATTTTGCTTCCTGAAGCTTCCTTGAAGAGATCCAGTTCTTGATTAATTTTTTTTGGTGATGATGGTACTTGCTCCACTTAGTAGGAGGGTATCATCAACGAACTGGGAATGACTATATCTTCAACCCCCCTCACAATTTTGAGGCCTAAAATACCTTGATGGAGTTGGCAATGTTCCAATTGAAAACTGAGAGCTGAGGCTTGGATGGAATATAATAGGGGAGAGAAAGGACAACCTTGATGTAGCCCTCAAGAAGCTTGAAAAAAATCAGTTGCTCACCCATTGACTAATGGGGAAATATAATGAGCATTGATGCAGGCCTTCACCGAATGGATAAACTAAGGGGCGAAACCAAAGTTTTGCATTACCTAAAACAAAAATTCATGTCGAACTCTATCGAAAGCATTTGCTAAACCCATTTCGATGATCATACCTTTTTCACAGTGCAGAATACTTGAATGGATAACTTCTTGGACTATGATGATGTTATCATATATTTGTCTCCCTTTAATGAAGCTCCTTGGTTTTTTGGAATGATTACAGGGAGGATTCCTTTGAGCCTATTGTCCATTACCTTAGTGATTATTTTGTAGCCAATATTACAGATTGAAATTGGCATGAATCGATTAAAGGAGGAAGCCCATTTCTATTTAGGAACAAGGGCTAAGAAAGTGGAGTTTGTACTGCATCCTATCTTGTTACATTTCTGGGACTTCAAGACCATATTGTGGAGATATTTATTGATAATCTGCCAACAACATATGAGAAACTTGGCTATGAACCCGTCCAGGCCAGGGACTTTGTCTAGATTCATATTTTCCAAGGCTAGCTTTATTTCTTGGCGAGTGACAGTACCTGTAAGAAGTTGATTTGAGTCAGGTTTGATTTTTGAAGGGATCATGTCTAGAATCTGGAGAGTCTCTCCTTCGGAGGTAAGGATGTCCTTGGTGTAGGTATCCTTGAAATGGGAATGAGCAGCCTTTTTAATCTATTCAAAGACATGGATTTGTTGATCTTGGAAATGAATTACCTTGACTGATTTAAATTGATTTCTGGCCTCTGCTTGCTTATGGAAATAGCCAATGTTTTTATACCCATCCTTAAGCCAAAGACTTCTATATTTTTGTCTCCAGTAGTCTTCCTCCAGACAACAGGATGGATGAAGAATGCATTGGAGAGCTGCTTCTTTTTCTAAACACTCTGGAACTATACTCCCTTCATCCATTTGAATCCGGTGCTGCTCCAGATTGTGTTTGGCTTCCAGCCTCTGCTTAAGAGGATATATCATAACCTTGGACCATGATTTAAGAGAATGTTTCAAAATTCATAGTTTCGCTTCCCAGACATAGAAGGCTAAACCTGAAACTTGGGTTTTCCAAACAGATTGGACCAACTCTTGGAAACCTTCCTGATGGATCCAGGAAGGATTAAAGCGAAATGGAATATGACCTAGATTTCGTTCGTTGGAAATCTCAAGCAGAATAGGTTTATGATCAAAGGCGCTGAAGGGGAGAATTAAGGAGGAGGTTGTGATTCCCAAAATATCACTTTCCTTTCATAAATATAAGGAGTCCCTAACGCAATACCACATATATGAAGAGGTACTATATCCAAATTGACCTCATCAATAAAACTAGAAGTGATGGAAAACCTATGTATACATTGATTAGTAACTTGTAACTATGCATTTTCACATACCCATCCAAGAAGATATTGTTTAGGGTGTGACTTAGTTTCCAATATAAGCTTGTTTACAATCTCTTTATATATAAGGTGTTCTTGTGAACCACTATTAAATAAAGTCTCATTTTTTGTATGTTTAGAGATTACCCTTACATGAAATAACTCACTCCTTTTCTTCTCATTATGAATAGGTTCAACTTTTGAAACACAACCAGAAGGAGATTTACCTTGTACTCCCATGGATGCAATTTTTTCTAATCTTTGGAGTCTCATCTCCAGAGTCTTCCTTCTTGTTCCAAAAATTCTCCATCTTTATTTTTGGATGGATCTTCCATCATTTTGGATACATCATGACCCTTT
This sequence comes from Pseudotsuga menziesii, assembly GCA_001517045.1. Taxonomy (NCBI): domain Eukaryota; kingdom Viridiplantae; phylum Streptophyta; class Pinopsida; order Pinales; family Pinaceae; genus Pseudotsuga; species Pseudotsuga menziesii. The sequence goes on along the minus strand of LPNX010100428.1, from coordinate 564,282 downwards.
TTTCGACGATGAGAGCATGTAGGCTTATCACATCCTTTCTTCATGGTAGTTATTTGATTTCCTTTCCTTTTACCTTTAAACTTGTTTCTAGGTAGTTTGAAATGCTTATTGGAAAATTTATCATAAGTGTTCTCCTCCTTAGATTCGATGTGTGTGACTTGAACACAAACCTCATCTGAGTTAGTAGGATTGAACACAAGAATCGTATGACGTAAATAACTATGCAATCCTCCTATGAACTTGAGAAGTGTTTCGTGGGTGTAAAGAGGTATACCTAACACCAAATATCTCTTTCATATTTATTGTGTGTTTGTACACTCTTACCTTTACTTTGTCTTAATTTCTACCAGTCAATCATGGCTTTTTGCATGTAACTCAACATATAGAATTTTTTTTCAACGTTGTAATGAATTCATATTAGGAAGAATTTTTTTTTATCTTTAGTGATAAGATCCTCCTGAGTGCTACTCTCCCACCATATGAGAGTGGTGCCTCCAATATGGAGAGAGGCCAATTGGATGTTTGCATTATCATCTGCAAGCTTTTGGATCTTGCAATACACCTCGATTTGTCTAATCCAATTATCCATCTTTTTAACATAAGTTATCCATTATACATGGGCTAATCAAACTTTATAACAAGTTTCAATAAAGGCATATTAAGGTGAGAATTTTCATAATTCTTCTTTCATGCATCAGAAGAAGAACTAGAACTAGAAGAAGATGATGATGGAGATGGTGGAGTTTTAGGAGGGTCACCACCACCTCCTTCTCCTTTACCTCTTTCAACTTTAACTAAAGGCCCAACTTTTTCACGATATTTATGCTCTCTGTAAATTTATTTTACCATAGACTTCATGAACATAAAAGCTTTCAAAAAAGCTTCAACTGATGCAAATGGGGTATCCCCTTCACCTTTTGGTGAAGCCATGCTTTGTTTAAAAATAAACACATCTCGATCTGATTTATAGATTGAATTATTCAAGATTCCCTTCACCTTGCTTGAACTTAAGTCTTGTTAACATTCACACTCACAATTCCTTGGTTAATCCAACTCTGATACCAAACACGATCTTAAAATGACATATCTAAAAAGAACCTTGAATTGTATGTGAAAATCATCATAGTGTTAACTTTTAAAAGGATTTTAATTGCAAGTTTAAAGAGAGCACAAATAATAAAGATGCAAACCATAACTTGAAGACATCAGATGATAACGGAGTTCACCTTTGATGGGATACATCTCTAGGTCTACCTCAAGTGAGATTGATCTTATTAATTCTTCAAAATGTTGTAAATTACATGAGGTTTGAATACATATATGTATTCTTTATGTTAAATGTAGAAATAGACTCTGCCATTGTGCTTCTAAAAAAATCGAGAAGATTGAGTAAAATCTATGCAGACAAACACAAGGAGCTCCCTCGAAACACAGTTCAAGAAAAATTTAGTTGGAGATATATGGACCCACCTTAGGAATCGTGCATGTACCTCACTCTGCATTGGAATTCGAACTCAACTGTACCTTTTCCATCACTTCAAATTGTGGTTTTTATAGTGGAAAAACCATGGCTACAAAGGCTAGTGGGTGCACCAGTTTGGGGGATAGAATTCTAATACAAATTCAAAATATTATTGTGCAAATCCCCTTCAAAACCACGGGCACTAGCCCAATGGTAACATGTTGGGATTGTAGGCAAAGGTCCCAGGGTCAAATCTGTGCGCTCCATTTTTGTTGGTAACAAATATGATATGGATACATTATGGTTACAATATATATATATATAAGGTTTTATCTGGCAGAGTAGGTAACAAAAGAACAGTTGGAAAAGATAGGTCACTCCTTTAAAAAAGGTAAGAGCCCAGGTCATGATGGATTCACAATAGAATTTTATCAAGGCTTTTATGATTTATTAAAGCATGATCTGTTGAAGGTAGTAAGAGAATCTGAAACAACAGGGAAGGAACTAGGAGCACTTAATACAACATTTTTATCCCTAATCCCTAAAAAACAAGAGTATTCTTCCTTTGAGAACTTCAGACCAATCTCATGCTTCAATGTAGTATGCAAAATTATATCTAAAATCATAGCTCAACGTTTGAAGCCAATTCTCAGCAAGATTGTCTCTAAAGAACAGTTCGAGTTCCTTTTCAACTGATAGATCCTTGATACGATATCACTAGCTAAGGAGTCAATCCACTCCATTAATAAGAAAAAAAAGCAAAGAATTCATTCTGAAACTAGACATGTCTAAAGCCTATGGTAGGGTGAGTTGTATCGTCCTGAGATTGCTTTTGTTGCAGATTGGAGTCACAATGGATATAGTTAACTGGATAATGGCTTGTATATAGTCTGCCTCCATTGTGGTACTTATTAATGGATCCTCATCTAGATTTTTGATACCTTCCAGAGGATTAAGGCAAGGGTGCCCGCTTTCCCCTTTTTTTCCCTTTTGATAGGAGACGCTCTAAAGATATTAATTCAACAAGCTAAGAGATCAAGATCTTACACAGGAGTAAAGGTCTTTGATACTGAAGTGTTGTCTCATATCTTGTTTGTGGATGATGTGGTAATAATGGGGGAAGGTACTTTGGAGAATATCAGATAAAGGAAACAAATCCAGGATCTATATAAGAAGGCCATAGGGATGCACATAAATGTGGAAAAATCCATTCTCTCTGAAAAAATCTATTCCAAAAATAGTGAAAAATAGGTTAGTGAGATCCCCTATATTTTTAAACACTAATAGAAGGTTTTAAATATTTAGGGTTCCTTCTTAAACCAAATGCATATTCATTTAAAGATTGGCTATGACTGTATACAAATATAGAAGGATGTATAGGTTGTTGGACAAATAGGTTTCTGTAAAGAGGAGGGATATTGGTCTTCCTCAAAGAGATTATTCAGAGTATCCTTGTTTATTGGGCTTCAATAGCCTATATCCCCAAAGGAATTCTACAAAAAATACATAAGAAGTCCTTCTCCTTTTTGTGGACTACAAGCAAATAATCAGATGGAATTTTGCTGGTCAAATGGAAAATGGTGGCTAACCTAAAAGAGCTTGGAGCTTGGGGTATTAAAAACCCCTTCCTATTTTTCCAATCCCTGGTAGAAAAGTCTCTATGGAGGCTGAACCAAAACCAAAGTTCTTTATGGGGGAAAGTGACAATTTTGAAATATTTCCCAAACTCTTCCATTATTGATTGGATAAGGAAACCATAAAAGTCCTACAAAACTTGATCCATAGGATGGAAAGGCTTTGGCCTCTCCTTTCCTCTGATTGAAAACTAGTTGGAATGGTTTGTTGGGAATGGGAATAAAGTCTCGTTAGGAGAGGATCCGTGGATAGGTGTTGGGGATGGTTATAATCTCTCTTGTGACACAATAAAGAAACTTAAAAGACACATAATAACCAGTCTTAATGAGGCAAGCTCTTAGACTTCATTGGAAAAAGGAAAAACAATTTAGAAAAGTGCAAAATACCTAGGATTAGAAGGTAGCTCAAAGGATGAATGGAATGCGTTTACCAGTCTATTACAAACCTATTTTATCCATATAGAAGATGATGTTGAGGATAGATTGGTATGGTAGAAAAACACAACAATAGGGGAGTACACGACGAATCTCAGTTATCAGAATTTGGCCACATAATCTTTTATACGAGAAAGACTACAGTGGTGGTACCATGTTTGGAAGAATGCAGGTTTTCTAAAGGCCAAATCACATTGTGGCGAGCCTTGAATAACAAAATATTAACCTAGAAAAATATCATAAAAAGAGGATGGAAAGGATCAAGCTGGCACATTTTATGTCATTCAAATGAGGAAACATGATCTCACTTATTTGTTTTCTGTCAATATGCAGAGTTAGTTTGGAAGGCAACCACCAAAGAGCTAAAATCACAAGAAACACATGAAGGATCTTCTCTAGAACACAATTGCCATTCTTGGTGGACATACAGCTCAATACGTTATTTCAATGCCTTCCCATCCTCTTTCATTTATGGAATTTGGTGAGCTCGCAACATAGCCATACTCCAAAACCGCCTTATTCTGCAAGAGGTGACAACGACCCTTGTTGTGTGGTGGACTAAGTGTTGGGACTTAGAAATGTCGTATTTTCATCCACCTTTCCCTTTTTAATTCCTCACATTTCATCGCCCCATTAACCTTTTATTATATCCTTTTCATAAATATATTTGGGTTTCACATTATTATTTTCCACTTTATTCATTTTAGTATTAAAAAGGAATTTATGATTAAATGTTAGAAAGTCAACATGTTTTTCATATATATCTAAAAAAAGTGTGAGCTTTGTAATGTGTATGAATTAATACAAAAATACTTCTTGAATATCTCCTCCACCAATTCAAGGGGATAGTTATTCAAAGCCTATTCTAAGGAGAAGACCATGGAGGATTTGGTTGGCATATCTTATCTAGGATTCATGAGAGACATGTGGAGGATTTGAAGGAACCATATTTTGTAATAATAGGAAAGTAGTTGAGAGTAGTTGAGAGAATAGTGGATCTGTAATTATGACACTGTTATCTTATCTTCAAGGCTCTCATGGATAAAGGAGAGTGCTCTCTCTCCAAGAAGCTAGAAGTTAGAAATTGGATTAGTCTTAGCTTTGTAATTTTGGAGAAGGGGATTCTTAGTTTGATTCATGGTTTCATTATTGTTCCATGAAGATTGATTTGATTCTTAATTTGTAATTCAAGATAGCTTTATGGTGTGAGCTCACATATGTTATTTTTTGTTAAATTCTTCACATGTTGTAAAGCTTTTCCTACATGCAAAATTCCATTCGTAGATTAGTTTGAATTCAACAATTTCAATTCGAAAGTGTGCTTTAGCTTCTTAGATTAGATTAGTTCCACTTCGGTCCTGCACATATAGTGCGTGTGCTTCATAAGCCTATGAGCCTTGGGTTGACAAATTAAATGGTTGGGAAAGTACTGTAGCGCAATTAATACGACAATGTTTCACCCAACATTTTGGCGCCGTTGTCGGGGAAGCATGATGGATTGAAGTGTAGATTTCAATTCCTGCAAGTGTGGTAGTGTAAATTTCAATTTTTGCAAGAATGTTTCAATTCCCTCAAGAGTGATTTCAATTTCTGCAAGTGTGTTTAATTTTCGCAACTGTGAAAAGTTTTTTTTATGTGTTTCAACAAGAGTGTTTTTCTTTACGCAAATGATTTATTTTCTTTTAAGATTTTCAAATTTCAGTTTTGGGTGCTGTAAAAATCCCTTTTTCACCATGGTTTAACAATAAGTTTCAGCTTGGAACAACTCACTCAGATCCTGACAGATGTCGGGATCTCCTCTTCCCATGAAGAGGAGATCTTGACAAGAATCAAAGATTTAAATACTCCTCCAAAAACAATTAAAGATTCAACATATGAAGATTCATATGCATCCGATGACAAATAATTAATCGAATAGGAGATGGAGGAAGATGAAGAGGAGTTATAACATGATTTGAGGGAGGAAAATCGTGCCTACGAAAGCCTTATCGAACAATGTGTTATCACCCGCCTTGTAGTTGCCTGTGTGAGGTGGATCCAGGATGGATGGTAGAGGGGCAAGAAACTAAGGGGTGGAACCACGACTGCCTAGACTCCCAAATGGATGGTTGTCACGCCAATCAAGGCAGCCTTCACTTTATGTTATCCTAGTCCAAGACAACAATGGGGGAGACCTAGATCTGCTCCCGACAGGAGAGATCGGACCTAGACACTAGAAGAAGATCAGATGGGGCTTCAGGGTACTTAAGGTGCAAGGTAAATGGAAACCCTAGCTTTAGGGTTAAGGTACTAGCAACTAATGGATATGACCACTGTCTTGGGAAATGTAACTATGACATGGTGAGCAAGAACAGAGTTGGGACTGCATA
>LPNX010100428.1:531821-558315 GCA_001517045.1 Pseudotsuga menziesii | reverse complement strand
TATCAGTAGGTGTTGGCAAAAGGAGTAAAAATGAGGTCAAGATGGGGCTAGCGCTAGCTAGGAGATCAGTGCCTTGTGTGCATTGGGCAATGGAGTCAGTAGTAAACCAATTTTTCAGAGAACCCACCTAGGACACACCTTCATCTACAAACCCAGAAAGTAATTGGTCTAGAAAAGATAAGGTACAGGAAACCCAACTCAATGGATGGCTAGCGCTAGGGCTTAGGAGGACAGATCTATAGTTCTAGGGTCACTGGGAGGCTAATGGCTCAACGTTGAGGAAGAAAATAGGTCAGGGTGACCTGATCTACAAGCCCAAATCAGGAAATTAGTAGAAAAATGAGATATAGAAAAGTCAAAATTTGATGATGGGGCTAGGAGGCTGAAAACTGATTTTTCAGATCTAGGGCAAACCGGGAGGAACTAGCACAGTGTTGGGGGTGTTCAAGAGTGCTTGGGCCCTAATTTATCAGCCTATCTTGTCATATTTAAGAAAAAATCACTTCCAGAAAAGTCCAGTTTTCAGTGAGGGCGCTAGGGCAAATTCAATCAATTTTTCAGATCTAGGCCAAATGGTCAAAAAGTTGCACAACGTTGGGGTTGATTTAGGCTGTGTAGGACCCAATCTATCTGTCTAAAAAACTCAAAACCCTAGCAGGACAATTTTTCAGTGGGGGGGTTATGCAGTTTTCTGCTTAAAAATCGGATCTAGGTCAAACTGTGAGGAATTTGACTAGAGTTTTAGCTAATTTGATGAAGGGGAGGCCCGATCTATGAAAATCAGAAATGGTTTGGCAAAATATCGGACTATTCCCAAGTTTATTGATTTTTAGTGTTTTTAGTGTTTTAGGAGTTTTAAGAAAAAGTTGAATTGAAGCAAGGTACAATGGAATAAGATCTGAAAAAATAAGAGACTTACCTGTTGGATCTTACCTGGAAAAGCTTGTAGAAGTCTGTAACAGTGACGATCTTTGCTATCCCAATCAATTCTAGAAGATCCCTGTGATTTCTATGGCATATGCAAGCTCCAAGCCATCAATGCGCCCCCTACCCTGCATGAGCAAATGTCAACCATATCAGATTTGCACATACAAAATAAAGAAACTAAATGCTACAAGACAGTAAAATGAAGTAATCATAGATCACAATGAAACTAATGAAAACCCCCTAATCCAAGACGAAGAGAACCGAGCAAGTTGAGGCCCCCCTACAAAAATGCTCCAGCCAAAACGCCCTCCTGTAGACAAAACAATGATAGCCACGAAAAATATAGATCTCAAGAGAATTTCCACAATGCTAGGAAGCCAAAGACTAGCTAATCACCATTTGAGCACATCAGATGCAAAGCAGATCTAGAAAATTTTCCACAAAAAAGTCTTTCTATTATTCGGATCCAAGAGCCAAAGACCCTTACAAATGAGAATCTCTCTCCTTTAAATAGAAATGAGAGAACCTCAATCATAACCAAATCCTAACCACTTTCAAAACGAGTGGCTAAGATTAAAAGATGAAATGTTCTAATCAATGGTTGAGATGAGCTCAACATACAACACATGGATCAATATAACCATAATTTACCAAAGTGGACTAAACCACCCAAATAAAGGTAACCCACTCAACAAGAAATAAATGAAAGCACATGGTGGGTCCAAGGAGTGTTTGAATAACTCCCTTTGGGTGTTCCCATGGCACAATAAATAATATAACAATTTAATTCTTTGACTTTTGTGCCTCCTTGCGGAAATCGTGAGCCTCCAAAAAGAGCTCCAGAAAATAATAAAAATTGCCCAAAAATAGGTGTGGGCCCAATCAGGAGCTACACCTGCTGGAGAAGGTGTGGAGGACATCACTCTCATCATCATGACTCATCCCATGTCATTTATTTTCCTCAGTAGCCCAAATCGATTTCTTCAATAGCCATTTAATTATTTTTTAATCTGCCTCAGGAAATGTGATCCTGCCAAAATAGCCTCCTAGGGTGTTTGCATTGTCAAACTGAGCTCACCATGCTCTCTAGGATGGGGGTACAATGGTACAAACAAGTGGTTACACCCCTAAGTTCCATATAACTCCCTAGGAGATCCAACTAAAACATCTCCCTACTCAGACATATCAGCCTACGAAGAAAAACTGCATCAGAAAGGTTGAATGAGCCTGATCATATCTGCTAGTGCCCGGAACTAGAAATAAACTGTCTCATTAGACTCAGAGAGTCCAAATCCATCTAAGGTGTATACTAATACCCCTCATATGTCTCTATCTGATCATCAACCATATCCAATAAACAATATAACCCTCTGTAAATGATCAGACACCAATAATAACTCAGACTATCATCCATCTGTTGCAAGTGTTAAAAGGCTAAGACATGCTCTACAACTCATTCAAGTAACAATCACAACAAGTAGCAATCATTTCACTGGTGGTACATCAACAAATACATATATAAGGATTTATTTATTATTACTCAGACTTGGACTTTCAGGACTATAATCACTTCATAGTTGTAGTCATTTTGCTAGTGAAGGATGAAGGATGAAATTGACAAGGCTAAGGCAAAGGATGACTTCCTACTCAACATCATGACACTTCGGATATGGAAAGGGAATACTCACTTTAGAGAGTGCTTATTCAACTTAGGCATCATGACTACATCAAGCTTGATCCAAGTTCATTAGGATCATCATTTTATTCCATGGCATTTTTGGCCTATATGACCCTTTTGGGACTTCACCAGTGCTTAAAAGCACAACTAATCGCAGCTTTCATCCGGGACATATTTATTTTAATAAGGTCAAAAAATTTTGGATAGAATATTTTAAACCATTGTTTTTTTAGACATTTTCTTATACTCTTCAAGGAGTATTTTAGCATTTCATTGCTCTTGCCCTTTTCACATATGTTAAGAAACACAGTTTTATAATTTTCATTTTCCATGGGCGCATATTCAATATTTCCAATATAAGCAGTACATGAGCTTTCAGTTTTAGCCAACAACATCTCAAGTGACTAAGGGGAGTTCTGCACAATGCCAAACATCGGGGCAACCGACCATAATGATTTAGGCAACAATCCAACTTACCAAAGGCAAGTTCTATCACCAACTCAGAGCCGAGACACAATATAAACACGGAGGCTTGTCCAACAAAACTTCTAGCAGGGAAAAAGGTCCTCCATGTCATAAGTCATGAAGTCAGTCGGGTTGAAACTAAAATTGAAGGTAATGGATGGGTGAAGACAGTGAATGATGGAGCCAACACTAGCAATACAAAACAATGGTGGGAATGACTACCTCTATTCTCCCTAAGGAGGGTAAAACCAATGAGTATAGATCAAGAACTTCCAAGTCTAAGTAGGGACATCAATACATAGTACAATATACAACCAAGTCCATATAAATATGACCGCCAGATCATGATACCACAAGTTAATACATGTCACAAGAATTAGTATAAGAGCAATAATAACCATAAAAAAAATATAAAATGCTGAGTCATAACCATGCAATATAATCCATCTGAGACACCATTTGTCCAATGAGAAAGAACTGACATAAAACTAGGCATCAATGACTGCTCTGAAAATGAAATAAATGGCTACATCGGTCCTCAAATCTGAGTGTCCTGAGACTCAGTCCTGACATGGGAGAGTACAATAGTCCACTAATATAATCATGATCCATAAAAAATGCTCATCTCAACATCTCATATGTAAAGAGATCTGGCTGAAAAATGTACTGTGTCTGAAAAATAGAATATGGTAGCCTGACTACTATATATGTGATAACACAATGGTTCCAGATAAGTACTCGATTAGATCCGTTTTATTATTATTTTTATTTAGGTAGTTTGCAGTCACATCAACTAGATTCATTCACTTCTGTATATTTTCATTTTTCATTTGAAAAATTGCCACTGAACATATTGTTGTTACTGTTACGTGAATGGCTCCACTAGAAGTTTAATTACACGTAACCAATTTTTAATTCTAAATAGTATAGAGTAGGCAGGCTTTCATTTTCAGTTTTACTTTTACCTAGAATAAGTATGCTCTCCTCTGCCCTTCATGCGATCGCGAGGATCAGAAAATAGGGATGATTGAGACTAATTTCAGGAATGAATAAATTAATGTCTTGCAATATGCCTAATCGATTTTATCATTAATTTGCAAATCCTTTTTTGTTCCATTTGCTAAAAGAAATGTTTTACATTTTTCAAGTTTAGTTTATATTAGAAACTATATGTGTGTGTGTGTGTGTGTGTGTGTGTGTGTGTGTGTGTGTATTTTAACTCGAAACAATTTATGCACATCCATCCTGGACTTGCAAGTAAAAATAATTAAACATTGGGTGAATAAATCAAAACTGAGTCTTTTCATGCTGAAACAGTTGTTGAGAGAGTCTATGCAACTATGGCAGGCCTGCGCATATTCTCGTCTTTCACTTTCAGTCTAGGTTCATCCTTGATGTGTCCATCCATGCAAATAATCCTTTGTGCTTCCATATGCTGAAACAGTTGCTGCAACTATACCTACATGCTGAAACAATGACTCTGATCCGAAATTGATAGTTGAAACTATGGTTGAAACTATGTGCTCCCCTTGCAAAATTAATTGGATTGCATTTTCTGGCCATGCTAAAACCTGCAGGAATACCCTCTTTTTGCCTTCATCCTACAGCCTGGAATCTGAACTTGCAAACACAAATGCTACAAATTTAGAAACATGAGTATTGTTGCTTAACGATTAAAATTCATTATACCATGATGAAGCTTGAAGTTTCTTTGCTATAACATTTAAGAAGTATCTAATGGACCTTTTGGTGCCATTATGATTTGTAATAACTAGTGAACATCTCATCTTGCTGGATATAGAGCGAACAAATGAAAAAAATGGCCGACCATATGATTTAGATAAAGTAATTAATTCCTTGGTTGGATCAATAGAAAACCATTCACCTGGCTACTTCTTGCATAAAGTTTTCAATAGAAATTGCTACCACATATATGAAGCACTATACTGTGCAAATAATCCAGCGATCAAATCCCACTATCTCTGGTAGTTGCGCCGTTTAACGGGAATTTCAACTTGATTCCTTCAGGGGATGGAATCCAAACAAGAAGATCAAGGTGCGAGTCAATTTCCATGAGTCAAAATATTAAGCGCACCACATTTGGTAAAGCTTATCCATTCGCAAGGAAATAACGGTTTCACGCCCTGAATATGGCTTTGGTTTCATATAAAACAGATCTTTAAATCTCTAGAACAAAACCGTAAAACCTAAAATATCTGATGCTTAACAAGATTCGGTCTATATTAGAAACTCACATAAATCATGCATGCACCAATCCACTCATTCAACCACCATCTCACGAAACCGATTTCTAAATTCTTTTGGATGACAATTATTTCAGGCCATGGCGATCGTGAGTGTCCATAACCATATTGGTATGTGCAATTATTTCTCTAACCACCTACCTTCTTAGGCCAAAAACCCTTTGATTCTTTGATCTAAAATATGGGGGTATTGCTTCCCACGATCAGTTGTGTTGACCACTTTAAGACCTCCTGGACATGGAAATTATAAGAGTGGGCAGGAACATGTCACGGAGAACCAGAATTTGAATGTGGATACACAGAGAGTCTGTGGACAAATCCCCATTAGGAAGATAACATCCTTAGGTATGAAGTGCATTACCTATACTATGGTGAGGGTTGTGAGCCTTTGTTTCCAGTATTGTTTTCATACTCAAAGCCACCCCATTCGCTTGACACATTTTCCTTCCAAGTAGTTCTCCACATTAGAGATCTGAAACTCGATGTCTCTTCTACATGTAAATTTCAAATGGAAAAACCAGTAACTAATGCTAAATTGAATAGCCGACTAAAGAAAAAAAAATTCACATTTGAAATTAGGTATTCGAACAACTTTGCTACAATTTCAACCAAGATCAAAGAATGTGGATTCTTCATGCAACGATTAAAAGAAGGCGAATTTGTTAGTATATCTCTCAAAACACAGGATGCTGGAGTTGTGAAATCATAATGTTCCTTTATAATTCTTTAATTTACATGCCTTCCTGAAGCGAACATGTGACGCAAGGAAAATACATGAAAAGGATGATGCGATCAAATGAATTGTATTGTAATTCAATCCCTGGTTAATTAAGTGGTAGATGTGCATCTTTGGTTGGTTTGCACGCAATTAATTTTGCTCCATATAGATTCTGAGGAGGATTTCTACTTTTAGGTTCTAACGAGAATTTGTCAGACATATTCTGATCGACACATTCCCATATTTCAAAGGTAAAATAATTTGCATATACTTAGAGCAGGGAAGTAAAAAGGGATTGCATTTTCACCATATCATCATTTGTGCTCCATGAATTTATAACAAGAGATTGTTTCATTTGCGAGCTAGGGAAAGATCGAAGGAATTAGCTCATGAAAATAGTATCGGTCCTGTTACGCTGCATCTGTACCTCAACGCGCCTACAAGTATGCCCTAGGGAGAAAGAGTCAAAACCCAAGAAGGATGTCATTTAACAATGGTAGCTGTGGTTGGGCCCTTTGTTTCCTCCTTTGGGGGAATTCTGGCTTAATGGCACCGCTGACTGCCCCGTGTTGAGGTTTTTAACCTCGGGATTGGTGAGCGGGGCCCCGTAAGGGTTGGTCATCGGGTCTCATGGTTCCATATGTTGCTTGTTAGCTTAAGACGTCCTCCTACACTACATGTTCTCCTTCCCTTGGTTGTTCTTCATTCAACAAGACATTCTCTCATTTCACCACGAACGACGTGCCATTTGAGAGAGGTGTTGAAGTATTTACAGTATCTTGGGGTTAGTAGGGGCATGACACCTCCCTCCTAGGCCATTCCAATCCTTCGTTTGGAATGTTTAGCTCGATAAGGCTATTTTGGCACCATGGGAACCAATATCCTCGGTACCTTACCTTAAGCCTACAAACAAGTAATATTTTATTATTATATTATTCTAATTTTAAATTGATGTCTTAATTGATGAATTTTAAGTGAGCGTGAGATCGTATAAATAGATCTCCTCACTTTACTTTTGAATCATGAGATAACTGTGATTATTACTATATAACTGATTTTGTCCTAACTAGGGCTCTTTGGAGACTATATACTATTATTGAGGATGATTTTGTTTGGGTTATACAAGCTGGATTTTTGGAGTTTTAATGATAAGGTTTCTTTACTGTGATGCTGAGGTTTGTTGGCACAACACAAGCACATTAAGGTCAGGTTTTTGCCTTATTGTTTATTGTTGGTTAGTGATGCATGTTCTTGGTTGAATGGTAGTGATACTGCATTTTGCTTAGGGTTTTCCATTTTCCAGCCATTTGTCTCCTCAGATGAGAGAGACGTTTCCTTCATGAGAGTTTCTCCACAAACTTATCCTTAAGGTTCCTTGAGTAGCTGTTTTCCTACCGCTCTATCTCCTCAGTCTTTATGCCCTAGGACAAGAGCACCAATGTATTTTCATCTCCAAACCTTTAGCTGCCTCATCCTTCTTCCATTTACCTTCGCGGCCTTGGCTTCTCTTCTTCCACGCAGCGAAACTGCTTACTCCATGTAGCCAAGAAAAATCACCATCCCACTCGTCCTCCTGGCTATTGCTCCCTCGCGCTGCCAACTCCACGCGACCATCTCTCACTGCCATCATCCTCCCTCCTCCGATCTCGGCCTTCCACTCACACGTCCACTCCACCTCTGCGGGTTGCTGCCACTGCCGGCGACCAGCCTCCGTCCACCAAACACCCACCTTTGCAGCATCTCCGCAACTTCTTCTTCCCACGAGCTGCAAACTGTTGGGCATCCGTATCCCCTTCCTCCATCGCCGCGGCTGCATAGTCATCCCAGCCTGGTCCTCTCTCTTCCTCGCGCGACCTCCTCCATCGCTCCTCAACCTGTGATCAATTTTAGGTTTACAGAATGGTTTATTTGTTTAATTGAGAAATATAATTATTTGTGTATACGTTGAACATTGCCAATGTTTATTAATATCATGTTTTATTAATACTATTTAGACTAAGGTTAATGTAAGTTATGCTTAGTTCTAATATTTTACATTATAATATTTGATATGGGTTATTTATTATTATTTGTATATTATCATGTTATTTGCATTAAAGTATTATTTGCATATGTAAATTGATTATTTAGATATCATTTTGTTATTTGCATTTTTGTGTTAATCATTTGTTGCTTATGACTAGATAATTGCATGGTCATAGTTAGCACCACAATATTTTCTTATCCACTCTTAGATTAGACTCTATTAGGCACTCATTAATAACATACCCGAGAGAGATATCTTCGTGTTTAGTGTTTTTTGTAGAGCCACGTTGGGCTTTCCCCTAGGAGGCTCTAGCTTCCAAAGCAGTTAGGGCAAGTGACTAAGGTGGCAGTGGTCATTTGTTCTGCATATGCTTACTGGCGGCTAGACTGCCATCACGAGGGCTTCACTTGTTGACCAATATCCTATCACGTTAGTTCATATTGTGGGTTTTAAAATTATAAAAAATCGAACCAATATATTGTAGGTATTGGGGGGATGAGGGGTTTAAGGTGGGGGTGGGTAGGGTGGTTTATAAGGATTGAGGTATAAAAAGGAGTGGGGAGGAGGTTTTAAGAATTGGGAGGGGGTTTCAACCAAAAGAGTTTGGGTCAATATCTCTTGAAATTAAGGGTATTCTTTAATATCCCACGATCGCATGTGCTATGTGAGAGGTTCACTAAGTTAAGTCCCCGTGACTGCCATTTCAATCGGTAACAAGTGCCCGCCTCTTCATATGACGAAATACGTCGAGCTTTGAGATTTATTCATGAAAAGCTGAGACAATACCGTGGATTAGAAGCTTTGACAAAGTCAGCAGGGGAACGATTCTTGTTTTGTTTGACATTTTCCTTTCGCCTAATTTATATTTTCTTTTTGCATTTTATTTTGATGTGTCATATAAAAATAACACAAAATTGTAGTTTTTAAGCAATAATTTGTTTTTATGGTTTCAAGTCTTGCATATATAATAAAATAACTAAAACAAAACATCCAAAACATCAATTTTTAATTTAGTTTTCTCACTTTATTTTTAAATACACTTAAAAATAAAAATAAAAAGAATACACTTAAAACTTAAAAAATATTTATATAATAAAAACAACAAAAACATAAAACTTTTTGCAAATGGACACTTCAATATATTCCTGAAAACAATATCACCACATGTTCTTATGAGCAACGCTAATTTGTTTTTCTCAAGTCACTTTATGCAGCAATTGACGATGAAACCAACGCATGCAACAAGTAAAATTGCAGTTTATTTTTCTAATTTGCTTGCCTTCGTACTTATTCTCGCATTTTACATTTTATAATGCTCTCACAAAGTTTGCTTGCAGGATTAGTACTAACATTTTTCATGTTTCAGAGATGATCACATTTTGTTGTTGAAGTGATTTTCACGAATCACATTTTTTTTGAAAAACATGAGGTAGTGACAGCTTGAAGGAGCTGAGTTTTCATCATAGATGTCATGACGATTGTCGCTACACAGAAACCTTTCATGAACCCATTTGCTTCATGATATGCTTTCCCACATTTCTCCTTCAAATATCATTCATCATCCCTTTGTGGAATACCATCTCCCATTGCCTTATCAGTCATGACTTCAGACACACCTCTTTTTCTGACTTGCATACATCTCTTTTTCTTTTTCAGTTCAATTTTTCCTTCTTTTTCCATTCTAGTTTGCCTTCCGAATAAAGTTAACTCCCTTTCCACGATTACATTTCCTTCCCATAAACCCTGTTGCTACTGAGATCTTTCTTATAGTCCTGCCAATATTTTTTATCGAAACTCGCGTTAACTGATGTGGGATTTCTTAAGGCCCACCTTTCAACAAGTCTTTCCCCATCAACCTGATGCCCTTATCTGGGATATATAGACTAGAGTCCATTTTGAGTACCTAGAGGCTTGCATGCCTTAATGGAAAGTTCTCTCGCTGAAAATCATGGGAATATATCAATGTCCCTTGATCGTCAGATCTTGCAAGTGGCTTGACATCAACACATCCATTTGCACTTCGCAAGATGTACTCGGGTACCTTGGCACTCATTGACATCAATGGTGAGTTTGCCTCGCATTGGTTAACGACATCCATCAATAGATGATAGTCCAATGATTTCTCTTCATGCTCGACATGGACACATCCATTTGCATGAATAGAATTGTAGCATCGCGTTTGTAGCAGGTGAAGACTATACACTTTTTCCTAGACTCCCTCAACAGTTACAACAACATGACTTCAACTATATGAAGTACTACAGTTCCTCTTTCATACTCCCTCTTTTCCATGATTCATCATCAGTAGTTCAGATCCCTCCACTTCACATTCCCTGATTCAACAGTTACAACTACAACAACAATCACCTTTCACATGATCCTGTAGTAGTGACATATTCCATGCTCCAGCAGCAAAATCATTCACATTTACATTTTTATGATCCTGCAGCAGTGACATCTTCCATGCTCTAATAACCACATCAACCAAATTCCTATTACATAGTTCATCACCATTTTGGGTGAGTGGAGGTATGTTATTTTCTAAACTTTAATCATTTAATTCCTTAACTGATAGCAATGAATAATATGGAAAATTACCTCATCATGCTCCATTTCCTTTTCATTTCCATGACCTACACTAAGTTGCATGAGTACATACAACCAATTTAGTTGGGTCGGAACCATATTCACTATCATTCCATTTTTCCACTACCATTATTCCATTTTTCATTTCATTTCCCATTTACCAACATTTCTTTTCCAACAATACTTTGTTGCACTTTACTTCATAAGCATTGATATACATGTTGGCATGATTCACAAATCTGAAAAAGGGCTTTCTTATACTCAGTGATGTTTCCTTATGCACATTGATAACTTATCTTTTCCAGTGAGTGCTATGGGTAAATTATTATCATAACAACAAGAGAATAAATAATGAAATGAATGTTGTTAACACAAGAACCAACATTATCTATTCAGGGTTGTCACACAAGAACCAAGTAGACGAGTCAATTGTCCTCTCCTCCCTATAGTAATTCCATACACCTTCCTTTTCCTTCTTGCATAAAGTATTTCCCTATTGATCTCTTCCACAACTGATAATAAAATATCGAGAGACAATGGACACCCTATCTCAGTCCCCTAGTGGGTATAAACGAATAAAATCTTAAGCTATTAATAAGAACAACAATTGAAGAGGTTGCCACACAACCCATGATCTATTTAACCACCCGAATGCTAAAACCAATACAATAATTAATAGTCTAAAAAATAGATAGGATACCCAATCATAGGTTTTATATAGGACCATTTTGAGTACTTTAGTAGGGAGGTAATATGACTCAATGGAATGTAGTTCTTCTTGCCCCATACCAATACCCTCATGAATCAATATACCCCTCAAAAACCCTAATTTCCTAGAGAAAAAAATCTTAAATAGCAATGTGTTAATATGAATAACAACCACCTTAGAGATAATATTATATATGCAATTACAAAGTGAGATATGTTGGAATTCATTGTAAGAATTTAGGCAATATAAACTTTGGGAATCAAAGTAAGAATAGTGGAATTGATACTCCATAGAATATTCCCATTTAACCACATCTCCTCAACTGCTTGAAGTAAATCATCTCAAATAAACTCATAAAAATCATTGAAAAACTTTGCAGTCCACCCATTGGGCCCATGGCTACTATATTTTTGGAAGGTGTCAAAACAACCTAGAGTTATTCCTTAGTCACTGGTTTGAAAACTTCATCATTCATTTTCTAATCAACCAACTGTTGGAAATAAGAAATCATTTTCACATTTTCTTCCAAATTGGCATGCATCAATTCCAAGAATTTATCATGGAAATGTTGAACCCCTAGCTTGGAAAGTTCATTAAAACCTCAAACTAGATTACCATCCTTGTCTTTCAAATACCAAATAGTACTATGATTCTTCCTTTATCTAGAATTTTTTTTAAACTATTTAGTACCCTGATCTCAAGACAAAATCAATAGTTCCCAACTCTTGATCTGCCATCCATTTTCTGTGTCAAGTAATCACTTGTTTCTCTTCTTCTCAATGCTAAAAATCATATCCTTAGCATCCTAAGCCCACACTACCACCTTATCTTTAAGACGCCTCAATGAATGATAAAACTGAGAACACACACTATCTTCCATTGGTGAATCAATGTGCTAACAATTTGTCTTAACTATTTGTTGAAGTTCCACCTTAGAAGACCAACATGGTTTGTAAAAAAATGGTGCATCGAGTTTGTCCCTGTCAATTCCCATTTCAAGAAATGCTGAAAAGTGATTCGAGCACATAATCTTTCCTACCCATTTGTAATACCTCTCCAATTTTTAAAAAAGATTGCTATGTACAACGAAATAATCGAGTATTTTGGAAACCCCACCGAAATCAAATTGATTGTTACTCTACATCATCCAAATTTGGTAGGATCCACATCTACCAAACATGCCACTTAAAATTGATCAATAAAATATGAAGCAAGTTGGTATTCCCTGGCATAAGTGCCCTAGATTTCTTTGTGATTTAAGTTCAAGTTCAAAACCATACCAGTGACAAGATTTCTGACCTTAAAACAATGCAAATAAAACAAGTATCCCATAAAGCTTACTTACCCTCAAAGGAACCATATAAGTTGATTAAGGTTATTGTGAGGTCCATACTTTTACTATGGACAATAGGGTAATGATCCGCTTGAAAAACTGTAAGAACCCAAAGAAATGAAGCCCTACAAATTTTTTGTTTTGATTTTGAGGAAACGTTGAGGACACATTTATTCCCAAGGGGGGAGAGAGATTGTAATACCCCCAATTTTGGCTCTTAGAATGCATTAAATCAGATTATGCCGAATAATGTAAATATGTTACTAAATATCCCTAGTGGGGATCTCAAGGCCAAGGCTTGACTAGTGAATGGCTAGGCATGTATAATGTAAATATTTATATATGGGCCACGTGGTTGGCTTGCCATGATGAATAAAAATCTATGTAAATATTATGACAAAAGCTGATAAAATTATCCAAGATGGTTTTGTAAATAGCATTAGAGGGGAAGAGAAGAGGATGCCTATGGTAGATTAAATCATATCTTTCTAAGTGTCAGCCTTAAAAGTTATCCATTTATTCCATGTGCCTTAAATTAACCATTTACCTCATTTTGAATTATTAAATCTTGTCATTTAATGCATGTGTGAGGTTGGTGAGAAAGTGTTCTCATGCATTATGGAAGTTGCATGGGATGAATATAATTTTATGACAATTGTAAGAGTCATTCCTTCTATGGTTAGAAGCAATTTCAATTGTCTTTTCACCAATCCTCCCATATATTGGAGTCTATCACTCATTTACCATGCACAATTCAAACACTATGTATGCCTCAAGCTCTTTTTCTCCATTTGTTAATGACCGGACTATGAAACTAACTAGAAATTAGCATTACAAGAAGGAAATTGCACACATTAGAGGAAATAAAATGGTTGTAGGTGAACATAGAGGCTAGGAAATATAGGAACCTTTCCCCATTGTTTATTTGCTACTCCATGATGCTTGATAAGCCTTGAATTGATGTTAAAGCAGGTTCTCTAAAAGCACGTATCAAGTTGGACTCTTTTTTCTCACACTAAAGAGCACTAAGGGTTGGGTACTCTAAGGGATTGTTGAGTAGAGAGATACCTTGTGTTTTGTGGGGAAGTGGAGGAGATTTCCATGGCTGGGATGGTTGAATTTGATTGTTGTAGTGCTTAGCAATGAGCGGATTGGTTAAGCATGAGAGAAAATGGGTTGGAGAGAGAGAGAGAGAGAGCAGGTTCTCTGAAAGCACGTATCAAGTTGGACTCTTTTTTCTCACACTAAAGAGCACTAAGAGAGAGAGAGAGAGCGAGAGAACAAAAGGGGGAGAATACATGTTTTTGGGGTTATATCTTATACATCTGATACATAGGAAGTTTTGCTGGGTTTTATTCCCCTTGAGGGTTTCCTAGGATAATTACCGTGTCTATCTTGTGATTGTGTTTCTATCAGTGATTCATGATATGTTGTTGCTATGATTTTTGAATTGAACACTAATGAACCTAGTCTAGCATATGAAATCCTAACAATACTCTCCTTTTGTTGTAAGACCTGTATTGTGGTCATATTTGTGGCTATTTTTTACATATGTTATCCTACAGGGGCCTTCACTCTTGGTAACTGAGATATCTTGTTTACTACTGTAAGTTCATAGCCTTAAATCTAACATTCTCTCTCTCAAGGTATGTTAACAGTTTCTCTGGTAACTTGTCCATTCAATGACAAGTTCTAAACCTATATATATATATATGAGTATAAGTCTAATCCAAACTGTTCTAGACAAGCATTATTGTTTGTTAACTGGTACTACTAAATTTGCTTTATTTCCTATACATTGCTACTGATCTTTTCATTAGTTGTAATATTGTTATTTTTCATGGTGATTGGTAAATCGTCTGAAGGACCAATTCTAACACACTTGAAAGAGATGAAAAATTATGTTTTGAAATGTGTTACAACAATGCTGTTAGGGATCTAGTTCTATTTTAGTTTTGTTTATGCATCAAAGTATACAAGTTCAACTTGCTTACATAAAACCCTAACCTAACCAAAACTTTAACAGTCGTCTTGGTGGTTAGGCCTTAGGGGATTATTAGAGCCTAAGTGTCCATGTTTATAAACATGCTAGGCATTCATATTGAGCTGTATGGACATGTGCTACGTCTCCCTAGGATTTTGTTCAGTTCTAAGAAAAAAACAATTTCCCACAAAATTAGGCCATTTTTAATGGTTTAATTAAATTTTTTGTAAAAGGCATAAAAGCTTGATCCAGAGGTGGAAATTGACGTGTGGATGCTCGTTTTCACACTCAAGGCATCCTCTTCACCCCGAGACCCACTTTTCATATGTTTTGGGCAGCTAAAACATCCCATAAAACATTTTTTCTTAAAGATGCAACAAAGTGGTCAATAAATGCTAAAAATACAACAAAATGACACAAAACAAAAGTCAAAGGAAACATGACAAAATTTTGTGGATGAGGTGGCAGGTTTGTCTCATAAGGGAGGCGACATAGATTAACAATTAAAGCATATTATAAAACATTTTATGTTAGAGGGTGGAAAGTATATCCTAAGTAATGGATGTGCCCACCATTCTCATATCGCATGGGTCATGTATGGAAATAAAAGCTTGACATGCTTGCAACGGTAACCAAATTTAAAAGCGAATTGTCTATGGATGAAGGAATCTTAAGTGGGACCCTCTTAAGGAAGTAGTGAATCAACTCAAAGCTTAAGGAAGCGCGCCACTACCATTTCACAAGATCGCATCGAGAATCGTGAGACGATTTACCCTTTGAATTTGAGTTGGCAATGGTCTCATGATGGAGGAGAATCATAGTTTATGTGGCAGCTAACGTGAGGACCATTTGAGGAGTTGGCAAGCAAACTTAACAGCTTTGTTATGTGGAACGATCCATTGGATGCACTCTGGAGCATCAATTCAAATGTTGGTGCATATCTAAATTGGATATGTGGAGCATCACACTCAAAGCAAGCTCCAACCAATCCCACAATTCTCTCATCACTTCACTTGAACACAATGTGAACTCCTACTTGTGGAAGCTCCCCCTTCTCTCATTTGGTTATTTAAACAATCTCTTGCTCTCATTTTTGACATGGTCAGAGAGGACTGAAAGAATGTTGAGTTGTATACTTGTAATCTCGTAGTATTTTATGGAATAAAAGAAGGTTTTGGAGGCAAATCTCTTGTATCCACCATCATTGTGTGTGGATGGTTATTGCATAGTTTATGAGGTAACCGGTATTAATTTTTTTGTTGTTGTGCATTTCTTTGGTTTGTTGTGGGCCTACAAGGGGAGCTATCTATCGGTAGGATAAGAGATTGTTCTAGTTTGATCCATGCTCTTATTGTTTGATGGTTGTCGATCTCTTAGCTTACATATCCATTTTGTTTAATTGCATGCTTTCCAAGTTTCTACTTTTGGCAGCACTTTGCTTGTAACCTTTCTTGTGCAAATATTTCTAAGTTTATGCAGGTATCTAGCTTGAAGGGATGGTTGATCTGGGTTGACTCCTCCAACTTTCATGCAAATTTTAGAGAGCATAGTCCCTTCGCTTTCCACTTGCATACTCCATGGCCCAAGTATTCCCAGGATTCCAACATTCCCTCTCTCTCTCTCCTTGAATTTAAATCAAACTTTCCCCTTCGCTTACGGTTACTCACATGCTTTAGTGAATTAGTATTTATTTCAAAAGAATATATTGTCTTACTCATAAAACCTTGTAAGCCTTTGGATCCAAAATTACAAGGACCAAAGGTATCCACCTCAAAGGCTTTGTAAATACAGTAATAAAATCTTTTGAGTAGGCTCCTAAGAGCCCACTCCCCATCTCCCTTGGGGGATTTGCATCAGTGCACTTTTCATGTTTTTTCCATATTTTTGCTTAGATTAGTTAATGTTTGTAGACCGTATACTTTTGAGCTTTATATTTCATTATTATTTTGCAAAAGTAATACTAATACTAACCTACTACACTATACCGAATTAATGAAAGGGAAAATATTTGCGCAATATAGTAACTAGAAAACATTTCATTTTTCTTTGCATTTTTTACCTTTTTCAATAATCAACCCCCCTTGCTTTCCCAATTAGGGTTTATAACTTGGAAGATATTCTTGGGGATTTAATAAAAAAACAAACATTGTTAAAAAAATCTCTAAAATTAACAAGGCTTTCGTTGTGTATGCTCTGCACCATTGCAGTTCGATCGACTAGTTGGATGCATGAAAAGAAACGTGGGTGACTAGTTTAAAATTGGTATCACTTTGAAATTAACCTCCCAAGGTGAAAATCCAACGCCTCGATTCAATCCATTGTGGGGAAATGTTGTCATGTATCACCTTCTTGTCTAGACCCGCGGTTCAACAACAACATAATACCAACAAGACACCAAAAGACATCGGTCCGATAGGGCAATCTCTGTCGGCAACGCCCGCGAAGCAGGCGTAGTCTCACCCGAGATATCTTTATGGGTAACTACTAGAACCATGTTTCCGCAGTTGCCGAGGGATTCTAGTCCCTTGGCACACAACCAAGGCGCTCGACAAAGGCGACTAGAGGGAGTCTGCTACTGTGCGACAAAAACATAGCAATATGTCGCAATCGACATGCAACATGACTTACTCATAGTGCCTCTACCACTGGCGCAACAGTGCAACACATCTGATTCCTTGTGCTCAACATTCATCTTGTGACTCGTGCTCTAACTTAATAATTGAATCATAAATCCATACATAACAGTCTAATAGTGCTTTAATCCTTCATGCATTCACTAATTGTTCCTACTATGACATTCATTCAACAATAACTGTAATAATGCATAGCGATCAACATTAATATCAACATTCATCATTAAACACATTCATCCACATAACACAGTAAATAACATGGAAACCCATCTGGGAAAAACCACCAAGGTTCTCTTCATCTGGCATGAGAATGGTTTATAACACCTTGCAGCCTACATTATGCAAAATGTTCTTTAGATATGTTTATTTGACTCAATCTTTTTGCTCTTATGCTCTCTGGTTTATTCTTCTATCTACTCCTACTGATCCGCACATAGCCTGGATCGACTCTTCTATTCTACTGGCGGTCTGCGCACACAACTACAGAATCCGTTGCTCAACAACTCTCTCCTTCTACTAGATTCTCCTATGAGTCTTCTTCCTCTAACTCTTCCTCTAAGTTTAACTAAGAACTACATAACTCTTGAACAACAAACATCTAATCAGTGAACGAATCAAGCCAAAATAAGCCAACCAAAAACCAACCATAACCAACCTTTATACAGGTCGGGTTCCTCCTATATATAATATTTACAAGACCATGCAGGGTCAACTGAGTACAACCCAGTTATTATAGACTCAACAACCCAAAATATCTCTGGTTTACATCAATGCTGGCCCATACCTAGCCAAAAAATCCCTGTAAGACATTAACCACAAACTTAATTGGCTGTGTAAACGTCTTTTAGCTCGTATGTATCAGTCATAAATAGCCGCAAAACTATCCTTCCTCCTCTCGCTGGCTCGTCCTTTTGCAGTCTTCCTTGACTTTCATCTTCCAGCTTGAACTTCTCTACCTGCCTCTTCCATCGACTCAGATCCGTCTTCCTTATTGCAGCATCCTCATCATAGCTTTCCTTCTGCCTCTTTCTCCGTCGCACGCATGTTTTTATCCTTTTTTCTTGTGCATTCACTTCTTCCTTTTGTACTTCTTCTGGCCCAATAGGACCACAACACTCACATGTGGCTCCCTCGAGCCACTAAGCAAAAAGGCACTCGTCTGCAAAAATGGCCTGCCGCAAAAATTTTACTTGCCTTGCAAAATCTATGCCTCTAGCGCAGGGCCAAGCTACGGAGTGGGACCAATCTTGTCTTGGAAATACTTCACCATTTGTTGCACCATAGAAACTTGCTTTTCTACTTTGTCTGCTTGTGTGGTCAACTACTCTACATGGTTGGAACTGATATGTTTCGACGGTCCTTCATCCAACGACTGCACGACTTGCTAAAGTTTCTGCTGCACAGGCAAAAGAATTCCTTTGAGCCGAGCTGATTCTGATTGGTGTGCCTCTACCTCAACTTCCCTAGTTTTCTCTTGATATCGAAGGGCCTGGACTTCATGCTGCATTCTCTTGATCTCTATGCTCTTAGTGACCTTTTCCTGAAGTGGTAGTTTCTTCAATTCTGCCTTTGCAGCAATGATTTTCTCATCTGCCTGTCACACGGTTTCCCTTATGTTTTCTTCCGTTTCATCTTCTAGCAGCACTCCCCAAATTGTAGCGACGACTTCAACTACCTTTGTACAGAGTATTGCTACTTCTCTGATATTTTCAGCAACCTCAGATGCTGCTCTTCTTCTCTCTTCGAGGACCTCTGGAGGTGTGCTCGGCACCTGCCTAGCCTACAGTTCCTCAACCTGCTTCTTTAGTTCCCTCGTGATGCGCGACAGTCGAGAAACCTTGGCTTTTGAATTTTTATCTTCTTGGCCCTCTTCTGGTGGGAACTCTACAACCATTCTCTTAATGGTTTCAATGAGTGAGACCCCGCGAAGCTCACGCGCGACAATTTCCTGCTCTTTGTCCCTAAGGAGGGCCTTGCGTACTTTTGCCTTCCTTTGTTGTTTTGCTACTTGATATGCAACAACATTTTACCTCATCCATATTTTAGATGCGGTTGCCTGCTAAATGTCATAGACTTCACCCAAAGACAGCCTGGAGAAGTCAATATGAATGGTGTCAATCCCTTGTATAGCTGTATCGAACTTGGGTGTTCCTGCCTCCATCACCTGCGCCTGGATTTTTACTTTAATTGGTGGCACTAGTTCTAGTGTGACTAGAGGGACACTTGGATCCACGCCATATGTCTCAGCCTCCATAGTGGCTTTGACCTCATTAATGGCTTCTATTAACTTATTCAAGTGGGTCCCAACTTGGTCAGCAATGCTTACCTTTTGTTTGTTCAGAGTTGCAAGGCTGTCTTGTGCAACTTTAGTGACAACATTTGCAAGGTCATGCACATCATTTTCAGTCAATGTGTTTGTGCCAGATGTCTTGTCTGCTTTTCTCTTCTTGCGCGGGTGATCTGGTCTTTGCTGCTGCGTTTGCGCTTCTTCTTGGGTGTTTTCTTGAGGATGCACACGCTCGAAGTCAGGATGATATGATCCATTCCTACCAGTATCATTAGCTATTTCGTCTTCTTCTTGCGACTGATTTCCTTGATCATCGCCTCCTTGGTTTCCTTGGCCATTATCGTGGTCTATAGGTGGGTCTTCTTCCTTCAGGTGCTCAGGTAGTAGCTCCACCAGTGGGCCGCGCCATTCCTCGACAACCTAACCCCCCCAGGTGTGTGAAAGGTAGAAAAGAGCCTTATGGATAAGATGTATGAGGTAGTCACTTCATTGGCTGTCATGGTCAAGCAAAAACATGAAGACAAATGTGACCATGTCGATCATCTTTTTCATTTGTATGAAAATATCGACCCCCTCTTCCTTAAAAGTCAACAAAAACCCATAGTTCAAGGGAAGTAAAACAACATAGTCACTTCATTGGCTATCATGGTCAAGAAACAACATTAAGACAATCGTGAGCATGTCAATCATCTTTATCATTTATACGAAAATATCAACTCCCCTCTTCCTCAAAATTCAACAAAAACCCATAGTTCAAGGGAAGTAAAACAACATAGTAATCAGGTCGTAACACGATCCCAATCCAAAAGCATACCCAGGAATCAAAGCGGTTAAATCACATGAAGAGTTCCCCTGCTCTAAATCATAAGAGTTCAAACCTTGAAAGGACTCCACAAGGAAATGAGCACACAAATAGTGAATACACCACCTGTTAAGGAGGTCGTAAAGCCCAATCCAATAATTAAGGAGAAAACTAGATTGCCAAAAGATAACATGTGGAGGAAGGCGCCCTATGTCAACAGTCCAAAGAAAAAGAATCCTAATGAAGTGCCTAAAGTAGAAGAACCCATGAAAATAAATACTTCAGGTAAATTATCGAATTCTTCACTCCATGTCTCATTGAAAGAATTGGTCCAAATTCCATTTATTAACGCCTAGGTGATGGAGTTTTTAGGGTTAAAGACATAGAAAATTGATAAGACTGGTCCACTAGGTTTGAAAATTGATTTATCAGCTTTCTTGTCAAAACTAAGTACACCCGTCACCCTTGAGGAAACTTTGAAAATACCATCATTATATGACAAGGCCACCAACTTATTAGGAATTCAGCTCAAAAATACAATACCAATGACATTTACAAAAGTGATAAAAGATCCCCTAGTCATGATTCAGAGCACAACAAACAATGGTGATGGGTATCGCCATTTTATATAGCCTTAGAGACAAACCAGTGTTATATTTTAAGATAATGGTACAAATTCAATCTTATTTGCAACGAAATATAAAATAGGGCATAGTAAGACCCTAGAAGGTACCCTAGTCAGTTAACTAGGGCAAAGTAAGACCCTTGAAGGTACCCTAGGGACCCTAGTAGTTTCCTCGGGTTCTTGGTCTAGGACCAAGTAGGTTGATGCCATGGTAAAGTCCCTAAAACATGGTTAGGGACCCTGTATGCCTCTAGGGTTCTTAGTTTGGGACTAGGCAATTTTTTGGTCTGGGACCAAGCAGATCCTACAGGTTGAGGTAGAGACATTCCTGTTCTGGGACCAGGCATATTCTGGGTTGGGACCAAGTAATTCCTACAGGTGCATTCCTGGTCAATTAACTAGGTGGATCTTGGTCAAGTTGACTAGAAACAAAATGCCGTCACAGTAGTAGCCATATTTTCATCACCATTGCAACGAATTGCTCTTGTCGCAATTGCGGCAAAATGTGGAAAGTGTTGCTATAGCGACGGAAGTTTTGCCACAAAAAGAAGGGGCCATTTTTGTCGCAATAGAATGCACAAGTGTTGCAATATAAATGAAAGTCTGTGGGAAAAATGTCCACATGTACTAGTGAATACACATCTAAAATTAGATAAAATCATATAAACTACACATCTATCATCACCTATCAAATATGATAAGCACCATCTAACATACAAATAAAAATTAGCTAAAACATCTAACACATATAAACAACAACTATCATATAAATCTAAAAATGTCATCTAACAAAACACAAGCATTATCTAACATCATCATCACATACATCTAAAAAGTATCATTTAATAGACACATATATAAAACATATATAACATGACCTAGCAATATACACATCAACATCAACATCAACATTAAAATAAAGTACATCAACATGAACATGAAAAATGCACCACCACACACACACACACACACACACACATATATATACCAAACTCATGATTCACGATGTCAAATATATGCTATAGCATATATATCTGGTCAATGTCCATAACTAGAGGCATCGATACCTCCACCAATAGAGGTAAAGGCATCAGTGCCTGTACCATCCAGAGGTATCCTCTCTAGAATATTCAAGCTCGTGCCTATAGTAGAAGATGATGGACGGTCTTATGTCCAGGGAGGAGAGGGTGGCTAGTTGGCATGTGGTGAAGTTGATGGAGATGGTGTTGGGTCAACTGGGTGTGGAGGAGAGGGTGGTCGACTAACCAATGGAGGAGGGGAAGATGGCCAGTCATCATGGTGAGGAGGAGAAAGAGGTTGTGGATGAGACGAGAGTCGATTGACTGGGTGAGGAGGAGGAGGAGTTAGAGGAGACGGTGCTTATTCAACTCAATGAGGTGAAGGAGGAGGTGGAGGAGGAGCTGGATGAGGTGGTTCCTGGTCAACTCGGTGAGGTGATGGAGGAGGTGGAGGAGGAGATGGATGAAATGGTTCCTGGTCAATTGGGTGAGGCGAAGGAGGAGGTGGAATAGGATTTGAATGAGATGGTTCTAGATCAACTTAGTCATGTGATAGAGGAAGATCTAGATGAGATGGTTCTTGTTCAATTGGGTGAGGTGGAGGAGGATTTGGATGAGATGGTTCCTAGTCAACTCGATGAGGTGAAGGAGGAACTAGATGAGATGGTTCTTGATAAACTAGGTGAGGTGATGGAGGAGTTGGATGAGATGGTTCTTGGTCAACTCAGTGAGGTGAAGGAGGAGGTGGAGGAGGAGATGGATGAGATGGTTCTTGATCAACTCAGTGAGGTGACGGAGGAGGTGGATGAGGAGCTATATGAGATGGTGCATGGTCGAATTGGTGAGGTGAAGGATGAGTTGGATGAGATGGTTCTTTGTCAACTCAGTGAGGTGATGGAGGAGGATTGGGATGAGATGGTGCTTGGTGAACTCAATGAGGTGATGGAGGAGGTGGAGATGGAGGATGACCACCCTCATCGAATGGAGTAGACAAAGTATTAATTTCATGGCAATCCCTTAATGCTATTATAAGGGTAGTATATTTACTGATATGATAGTTAATAAGCATCATATTGACAGGAAGGTACCTCCACATATCCACAAGCATTGGGTCTAATGTGATATCTTGATTGGTATGCAGTGAACTCTTGTCTCAGCCATAAATGTAGGAAATTGGTCCTCTAAACCCTACATGTTTGTAGAAGCTAGCTTGCATCACATACCAGGTATCGACAACTCAAGAAACTTACACGCCATCCCGAGCTCATCCATATCAACATCAGCAGGTTGGGGAGGCATGTCCCCAAGAAAGGTACCAATATCTGCAAAATATATCTAGTAGACAACAATAATTAGACAATTAAAAATAATAATTTAATTTCCAATTTAAGGAAAGTGTTTGAATCAATTTTATTTGCAATAAGTAAGACAATAAAATGAAACTACATAAATTTAAACATAACACTATTATTACCTCGAGCATCTGGTGGCTCATTCAGGTTGAAGAAGATGTTCACACATCCTCGTGAATCCAACCCTGCATAAGGACACACCACCATGTCTAAAATATGCTCATCTCCACTGGCTAGTAGGTCAACTATATCGGATGGGAACACCAACTAAACCCTTTAGGGAAGTACATATCCCCACATATTCATCTGTGCACCAGTCATCGACCTAGGAGGGCGACAATCAAACAAAGGCCTCGGGACCAGAAACCTCTAAAACAATAAAAAAACAACTATGAATCAAAAGGGAAGCTGGACCTTCCCTCGAAATGTGCATGGCATCTATCAAGAGAAAAATAGAAATGTCACCAAAAAATAGCAGACCAACAAATGCATCTCAGCATATGCACTAAACAATCAACATAATATAATAGAGGATAACTAATGCACTTCCCATTAGTGGTGTAGTGCACAATGATCGTCACTAGCAATGAGAGGCACCTAACCTCCTCTCTACCAAAAGAAGAGATGCATAACTGTCCATTGAAAATATAAAAACATGTTTGATCAATAACCACATATCACTTATATATATTAGAGAGTAGAAAAGATGACTCTCTGGTGGTCCTACATCGCTTAGGACATTAGGGAAGAAGAGAAAATATTCCCCTCTCATCGATATCCCTGTGATAAAATATATGTCCTCCTCTGTGGGATGGAACCACTGATCGGGACGAATGCAAAAATCCTGTCTTGGGTGACCCCATTGACGAACCAACTGTGCCAAAAATGTTGAGTTCCCCTTCATGGATGTATCCTTGTCATAGAGATTGAGGAGGACTACTTCCCTCAAGAGGACTCACATAGGTGCAATAATGGGGGTGAGGGTACAATACCCTCTCCCTGTCTCTTAGATCCCATGTGGGTCAACCCACTGTTGTTATTGTTGATGCTACTCTCTATGCTAACATCTCCGATTAACATTTAAATACATCAGTCTATTATATAAAACATAAAAACAAATTAAATCAAAATTTTATTTATAAATATGAAACAATATATATATATATATATATATATATATATATATATATATATATTAAAACACTTGAATTTCCAAACTAGTTTTCCAAAAAAACAGTTAAGCACTGCCCACAGTGTGTACTCATTTATATGCACTAGCTATAATGCACCATTTATATGTAACACACTGATTAAACTAATTACTTTTATATAAATCAACACAATGCACTTTATAAATACAATGCATTGGTGCATTCAATATACGACTAGCACCGACACAATGCATATATAATAGAACACACCACCAGATCACTATTTGGGTGTCTCGGGGTGGTGGTCTGGCATCCCTAAGAAATGGACCTACTAGTGCATGTGTTAAGCATTTAAGCACAACTCACAATGCACACAAATATAGATAATGCACCATTATTGACATGTGCATTTGTGAAATAGTGAGTACTAGCACACAAGCATATTTGAACCCAAAATCCAATGATGCCATTTGACGAAACCCAAAAAATTGATTATCATCGGATATTACCTTTATAATTTGGATTTTTCTTCCTTTTTTTTGAATTTGACCCCTACTATCATCAAATATTCGATAGTTATTGAATATATGACTACAAATGCAGAATATCTGACGATTTCACGTCCACCTCCTCTTATAGCTCCTTGTCCACCTCCTCATATAGCTCATATAGCTCCTCGATAGTTTTTGAGTGAGTTACCTTGGACAGGTACTTCTACATTGGAAATGTCTAACATGTGGAATTGTGCAAGCAACACTCTCTAGGTGAGCACTTTATAAAGTGACTTTTATGAATTGAAGTTTATTTTTAATGACTAAATTGATTTTAGAATATTTGAGTGACTTAAAGTCATTTGAATGAGAGATTAAGTCACAACTATAGATCTAGTGAGGCCAAGATCTAATACTAACCATTGAGATTTGGAGGTAGATGAAGAGTCATTAATGAAATTATAAAAGATACCTAAGGAGATTGGAGAGACATGTTCATTGAGAGAGGAAGAGAGAAGAACAAATGAATGAGAAAGAGGATAAGTAACAACAAGAAAGGCACAAATCCCAAGGGATTTTAGTGGCACAAATTCCAAGAAAGAACAACATTAAATAAACAATCCATATAACATTAAATGATGGTTGTACAATGTGTTTTATGCAAGACGTACAACAAAATTAAGCACATAAATCAAGGTTGATTGTTGCGTGAATTTTGAGATATCATTTGTATTAAAATGTAGACCATACAGGTCATACGATAGTCTACAAAAAATCAGAGAAAGAAATTCAAGGTGCAAGAAAAGAGAAATAGATTGTGCATCAAGACATACATGTCGTATTGTTAGTACATAGTCCTAGGCATGATTTTCAAAGAAGTTGCATAGTTTTATAGATAAGTAGTACCATGATATTTATTGTTGTTATGAATTGTTGTAAACTCTTAAATTTATTATGAGTTGATACTAAAATTTTCTCTCATTGATTGGTTTTCCCTTTGGGGTTTTTATAGGGGCATTTCCTAGAAAATTTCGATGTCAAATGTGTATGATGAATGTGTGATTCTTCTATGCATTTTTAGTTGAATAGCTCAACGCATTTCAGCTCATAAATGCTATATTTAAATGCTCATTGAATTACGTACATTAATCTATGGTTAAATAATTTATTGGAGGTTGAAATCAATTTTTAGGTTATAGAGGAAATTCAATATCCCTCTCTCTATCCCTCAATAAATATCTCTCCCTAACCCTCCCTCCCTAACCATCACTATCCCCCTCTCATTCTCACTCTCCCCTACTCCTCCACCTACACCTACCCCCCACCTCTCTCTCTCTCTCACTCTCACTCTCACTACCCCTAACCCCTCTCTCTCTCACACATGCTCACTACCCCTAACCCCTCTCTCTCTCACACATGCTCACTACCCCTAACCCATCTCTCT
>LPNX010100428.1:486821-529321 GCA_001517045.1 Pseudotsuga menziesii | reverse complement strand
CTCATTAGCTTACACCAACACTTAGTAAAAACATAAGACCAAGCATAAGTATTATTTGAAAAAACATATTTTATGCAATAGATGATCTTATTATGGATGGATGGATTATGGAGCACTGTAAGAAAAAATACAAAAATATCAAACTAATCATGTATGGCCCATATGGCATCATCAAGTAGATTGGGGATAATGCATTCAAGTCATAAATACCACTCCATATGGGCATTCACCCATTGTTTAACATAAATCAATTTTAAAACTCTATAAGCCATTGATGTTGGACAATGGACAATGAAGGATGTGTTGTGTTGATTTTTGTTGGACTTGGTTTCATAAATCGATTTTAAAACTTTATAAGCTATTAATGATTAATAAACAATGAACAATGTGTTGTGTTGACTCTAATTAAACTTGTGTTGATAAAAAAAAATTAGTTGTTTCTTAATATTCATTTGAATCAAAGTAATTTAATTTTATAATACAAAGAACAAACAACTAAACTACGAAACTAAAAGATTATCCATTGCAGGGAAGGACAAACACCTTAGGTTGGGTTGATTGATTTTTTCAAGAAGAAAAAACTATGACTTATTATTTCTTGTGAAATCAAAATTATAAAGTTATTAAGTGATACATCGGAGCGTGCTTAAATTCCAACCAAGTTTCCAATGCGTTTAATATATACTTAACTTTAATGATAGAGAGGAGACTTTTTCACATTTAACATATAAACTTTGATGGTAGATATAGGAGTGGATTTAACATATACATAACTTTAATGATAGATATATGAGTGGATTTTTATCCATTTTTTTAAGAAAATAAATTTGGCCATCGAATTCGATCATTAAACTGAACCCTACGTGTCACATTAACCGTCGACGCAAGTAAGAAGTGTCGCCCGTTGCATTCGCTGGCCGTCAAAAGTTGCAACAACGTGTTTCGTTTGACGAGGTTTAATCTTCCTATATATATACTCCGTTAAAAGTTATGCACTTTTCTAGAATACGATTCGAAGAATGTTCCTTTACCAGTTTTAAAAGAGGCATTTTATTTTCTTCCCTCTAGAAGCATCCCCTCCTCGGGTGAGTGGCATGTCGATTCCACTGTAACTTCGTGAAAGTTCTCAAAGCATCGCGATTCATCTTCTCCTAGACACCTCTGAATGGCGGTTCATCCGCTGCAATTTAAACCCCGGTCCTTCCCCTTGCATAACCTCATCGTTAGATTTTCGCCGCATATTCGTTGCTACTTGTGTTATCTACGATATCCACAGATCTTGTTCGAAGCACGACAATGGCGGGTCGACTGATTGCAAAAAGATTAGGAGACGCAAATCTTCCCCTAAGTCTGAGAGGCGCCGCGACGATTTCCGCCTTTCAGAGCAAAAATCTTTCAACGTCGGCCGTGACGGTGCAAGATAGCGAGAAGAATGATATTGAAGAAACTCCGAGAAGACGCCGTCGCAGCCCGGCGATTAGAAGAAGGGCGGATTTCTCTCCTTTCGGCTTATCAGGTATGAACGGCAGCATGGTTGTTATATGGTAATTTGCATGAACCAGTCTTTTGCCTTTATTGCTTGATTCATTTTAAAGTTTCCATTTTCTGCCATTTCGTCACAGAACTCGCCTTTACCTTTACATTTATTTAGTGCTTAACTTACAGGTTTAAATTTCAGCTTTATTTTCGGCGAACATTCCGTTGCCTTCAATTTGTCGGTTATTGTAAAACATCAGTTCGCGTTCATTTTAATGGTTTAAGTTCAGCTATTTTGTCTGAAAATTCCTTTGCCTGCATTTCTTGATTTATTGTGAAAGTTTGTTTTTTTTTAACTCAAAATTCTCCGAGAACGTTTCTTTACCGTCTTTGCTTATTTATATTTTGTATGATAATATACCTTTGCCAGCACTTGATTCATTGTGAAGTGTATTTTTTTTTCTCAAAATTCTCGGAGATCCTTTACCTTCTTTGCTTGATTTATTTTAAGTAGTATGCCTTTGCTTTCAGTTGTTTTTTCATTTTAAAGGTTTAATTTCCTCAAATTCGTAAGAGGAAATGCCTTTCCCTTCATGTCAAGTTTCATTTCAGTATAGTTGTAGTTTTTGTATTTGTACTTATCCCTTTGTTTAATTTAATTTCTTGTTTCTCTATTTTCTCTGAGAATATGCCATTTCTTGTTCCAATTCAGTGTAGTAGTATTTTTGAGTTTTGAGTTTTACGCTTAGCTAATTAGAAGTAATACTACTTAAAAGTAACCTTTCTCTATTTTGTCTGCCATTTCTTGTTCTATATTGAAGTTTTAATTTTTCGTTTTAAAGGCTTTTCTTGCCTTCGGATCTTGCTTCATTTTTAAAGGTGTGGGAGCATAATCTGCGCATTTTATTTTCTTATTTCAGACATATGGGAACCATTTCCCGCTAGTCGAACCCTGACGCAGATGATGGACAGCGTTAACCACCTGTTCGAAGACTTTTTACCATCTCGTACTGATCGGGACGTGGTGGAGAACTTTCGAGTCCCGTACGATATCAAGGAGGATGAGAAGTCGTATAAGCTGCGTTTCGACATGCCTGGGCTGAGCAAAGAGGAGGTCAAGGTGGGAATTGAGGATGGAACCCTCGTCATCACAGGTGAACATAGCGAGGAGTCGCAGAAGGATAATTGGATGTCCAGGAGCCAGGGCAGCTACAACACTCGAATTATTTTGCCGGACAATGTTCTTTTGGAGCAGACGAGGGCTGAAATGAAGAACGGGGTTTTACAAGTTTACGTGCCTAAGGCCGAGGAGGAAGTGAAAAAGCAGAACCTAATCGATGTCAAGATTGAGTAAAATTTGGGAAAATTGTCTTCAGGGTTTTTAGACTTTTGTGATATCATTTCATGTAATGAAAAGGTTTCGTGGTATCTAGCTTTCAATGAAAAGCATAGTAATGGTTGTAAAAACAGGCGAAGTGATATGTAATTTTATTTCCGTTTTGAAATGGTTTCAAAATGCACTTTAGTAAATGACTTATGCGTCAGACATGATGTCAAGCTTAGTGATATTCTGTGTCGAACTTTTATAAACTCTCAGACTGTGTTTTAGAAACTCTTTCATTCAAAAAATATTCTGAATAAACAGCCAATCTCTCTAAATTTCTCCTCGTTCCTAAGAGGAGACCTCTGGTGTAGGGGGTTAACAATAATTTAAGTATTTTCAACAAGTCTATAAGGCTATGCAAAGTAGGTAAATTTCATTGATCCATCATAAATATGTTCATAAAATAGTTTAAACTGGTTAGTTTTCATCTTAAACTTCACTGCACGGTTCGAGAAAGTGCAGTTGAAGTGCCCAATTTACTAGAATAAAGTTGCTGGGCGGAGTAAGTATCAATAATTTAAGTCAACAAGTCGACAACGCTATGCAAAGTACATAAATTTCATTCATCCATCATAAATATGTTCATAAAATAGTTTAAACTGGTTGGTTTTCATCTTAAACTTCACTGCACGGTTCAAGAAAGTGCAGTTGATGTGCCCAATTTACTCGAGTAAAGTTGCTGTTGCTGGGCGGTGTAAAGTAAGTATGCTTTAAAGTTTAAATAGCTAAGTCCTACTTAGGAATTTTATCCTCGTGTACCATCTATCACACCCCTCACCATGAGGTTTGAAGTACGACCATGTTGGCTCTCAATCATCCCTATTGCCAAATATCTGTGTTCTCAGGATCTACCATTGCCAAATATCTGTGTTCTCAGGATCTACCACTATAGATAACTTGTATCTCTCTCTATCATTTAGTATTTTGAGTATTTCATCTGACAGTCTTAATTAGTTTTCACATCCAACCCATGGATAAGCCCTCGGTCTTACCTGTTCATTTAAAGTAGTAACCAAACGATAGTCAGGGAAGAAATTAGCCGCAAGCTTAAAGCTGGAAGCGGGACAGATTGTTACCGAACGAAAAGAAGTTACTCATAAGAATGAGTTCGTGAACTAGGTAGATTTGAAGTATTGAACTACGTATTGTTGTGTTTCCCACATTTACAAAGACCAGTTTGGTGCTTAGCCATGAGGTTTATTGCACTACACCTCTCATCATCCTCTCATCATCAGGTTTGAACATGTAACCTCATGAGGACCAATTGCTCCACACCTCATGGTTGTATATAGGTGCAACTATAGATATAAACTTTTTTCATATACACCCCATAGTCTATAGAATTCAAAGCACATGACATGACGACCAAACCCCATAGAATATAGGATTCAAAGCACATGACGACCAAACCCCATAGAATCCAAATGCTCTACACCTCATGGTTGCATATAGGTGCAACTATAGATATAAACTTTTTTCATATACACCCCATAGTCTATAGGATTCAAAGCACATGACGACCAAACCCCATAGAATCCAAATGCTCTACACCTCATGGTTGTATATAGGTACAACTATATATATAAACTTTTTTCATATACACCCCATAGTCTATAGGATTCAAAGCACTTAGGTTACTATTCATAATTTCATTCCTATTCATAATTTCATTGTATATACTTGTTGTTTATGACATTTCTGCTCACGGATTTGTGCTTAGATTTGTGCTTCTAAGAGTAGTTTTTGTGGTTTAACAATGGATTTACATGTTGTGGGTAGTTTGTTCTTAGGGGTAAATATATGTTCTCACTTGTTGTTTGTTGTGTTCTTATGTAGATTATAGATATAGACTATAGGTTTGATACTTCATATTTCAAATTACAGAGAGCATTTAATTTATAGACAACATAAATAAAATCGAACCTAAATCTCTTTTTCCTTTAGGTTCGGGTTCGGCTTTAGGTTCGACATTAGTTTCATCTTTCAAGTTCGACAAACCTGAATGAAATTCAATTTTTTTTGAGGTTCGTTGAACCTCGAACCTCAAGGATTAGGTTTCGGTGAACCCTATGACTTAGGTTGAAAGGGTTTATAGTTTCAAAAAGTGAGCGTAAGTGGAGTAAGTATTCTTAAATGGTTTTATAAACTCGAAAATTGAGGGTTATTTCCTTCAATGAAAGTACTAGGTGTTCAAAAATATCTTATAAGATGTCTTTCAAAAAGTAAGTACTTCTGCATCTATGGTCTATCACTTCTTCTCAATTGAATCTCTTATAAGTTGTCTTTCAAAAAGTATTGAGGGTTATTTCCTTCAATGAAAGTACTAGGTGTTCAAAAATATCTTATAAGATGTCTTTCAAAAAGTAAGTACTTCTGCATCTATGGTCTATCACTTCTTCTCAATTGAATCTCTTATAAGTTGTCTTTCAAAAAGTAGGTACTTCTCTTCTCAATTGGATCTCTTATAAGATGTATTTCAAAAAGTAGGTACTGCTGCATCTATTGTCTCATCTTCTCAATTGGACCTCTTATAAGATGTCTTTCAAAAAGTAGGTAGTTCTACATCTATGGTCTGTCACCTCTTCTCAATTGGGAAAGTAGGGAGTTTCCTCTTTCAAAAAGTAGGTACTTCTGTATCTATGTATCTATGGTCTGTCACTGCTTCTCAATAGGTAAAGTAGGGAGTTTCCTCTTTCAAAAAGTAGGTACTTCTGTATCTATGTATCTATGGTCTGTCATTGCTTCTCAATAGGTAAAGAAGGGAGTTTCCTTTTTTAATTACAGGGTTTTCCTTTACTCCTCTAAACCTGTAAAATGTGAAATACCCAAGGATTCTCCTTTACTCCAATAAACCTCTAAAATGTGAAATACCCAAGGATTCTTCTTTGCTCTAATAAACCTCTAAAATGTGAAATACCCAGGGGTTTTCCTTTAGTCCTCTAAACCTCTCAAATGTGACATAGAACCTCTTTACTCCTTCAAACCTATAAAATGTGACATACTACGAAACTTCCACAAGGGCCCCACTCGTTTGACTTAGGCTATGATAGGGAGAGGGATAGCCTTGTGGAAGCTCTTGGAGTAGAGACCCCTACCAATGTGATGAGGTAAAGCTCCAAACCAACTCGAACGAAATTTAAAATATCCAGCGTGGGTTGGGCATACACAATAGAACTATTCTCTTATAAAATGTCTTTCAAAATGTAGGTGTCTAAATTATTCTTATAAAATGTCTTAAATGGGGTAGCAGGTCTTGATAAGGTTTGGGTTGGAAACAGTTCAAGCACTGTAAGTATGAACACACTTGGGTTGGATTGGAAACAGTGCAAGCACTGTAAGTATGAACACACTTGGGTTGGATTGGAAATAGTTTAAGCACGATAAGTGTGTTCTCAAGCATTGTAAGTATGAACACACTTGGGATGGATTGGAAATAGTTTAAGCACGATAAGTGTGTTCTCAAGCATTGTAAGTATGAACACACTTAGGTTGGATTAGAAATAGTTTAAGCATAGTAAGTATGAACACACTGGAGATGAGAAGATTCAACATGAAGTATATGAAACATGAACACACTTGGCATGGAGAAGATTCAACATGAAATATATGAAAAATGTAACTATATTTTAAATATATAATACAAATATAAATTTTAAATATATAATATAGTTATGAATTTTTTAACTATATAAATAAAATTATGAAGTTTAAATATATAATATATGATTTTTTTGGTCCAAAAGATTTTCAAAAATAAAAATAAATAAATAAATTAAATAAAATGTCAAAAAAATGTTTTTAATATTTTATTTATTTATTTTTATTTTTAAAAACATTTTTTCAAAAATTTATTGCTCCCATTCAAATTTTGAATATCTTAATAAAGGTTTCCATAAATATTTCCTCTTATAAAAATTTATACTATTTAAAACTCTTCTTCGAAAAAATCTCCTATTACATTTTTGTTGAAATTTTTTTTCTTTTATAAAAATTAAAAAGTATAAAAAAATAAAATTTTGAACTATTTAAAACATTACAATTTAGTATGTAGAAAAGAAATGTTGCTAAATTCTTTTTAATGTGGATTAGCAAAGCGTGAATATAAAATGTTTAGCTAATAAATAGAATACTTGCAGACAAGTCTTTTTATTTTATTTATTATTCTTCTTTATCATTTAGACAAAGCAATAATAAAAACCTGAACAATTATTGAAGAAACCCAAGATATATGTTGATTTTAAGTAATCATTATAATGAATATATAATCTAATCCAAAGACATAATAGAAAACCCTAAAACAAAAACAAAGATATAAAATATACGACATAAGAAGAATTACAGTTTTGAGATTATTAAACCCATAGGAAAGTTACAGTCTTAACATCTATAACTTCCCAACAAATATCTATAACCAGTTTTGAGATTTACCGCAATCTTGAATACAAAATATATCAAATACAAAACATAGAATAGTATCCCTCGGAAGATAACCGTAGACAAGTTTTACTTACAACAACTCAGCCATATGGCGTTTGAAACTTAAGACCCCAACTAAAAAGTGCCTAAGGCAACGACCTACAGAGCCAACTTTAATAGTATAAACTTCCAATCATTCTTGGAGAAGTGGTCGTAGCCACAGAACCCGAGTAAAATTCCAGGAATGATGTCACGTCCCCTCCCATCATCTCGATGATGGAGAGGATGCGGCTATACTCTTCTGCCATCTTAACCAGGAAATTTAGCCCCATGAACATAACATAAAACACATTGAAGATTAAATTATACATACACTGATGCATAATGCAATGTACATGAAATATACAGTAGAAGCAAATCATTTACTCAACACATTCAAGCATTCAACATGTTCATGATAATTTAAAACAAATACATTTGCAAAACTTAAATACACAAGAAATACTTATCTTGAAAAGGAGTTGTCCTGCAACCAGCTATGATGTTCCAACGTTTCACCCAACCATAGGCCAGTGTGCTCATTAATCTCTTAGCATCACTTCCACCCCCGAGCTGGGCATGATTTACACAAGGAAATAGGGAACAACAGGCTCACACATTGAAAAAAAACACATCAAAACTCAGCGAAGCCAAACACAGTTGGGTTTATTAGGCTGTTAAGGCAGTTGAAAGGAGAATTTCTAAGCTAGTGAGCTCAACCATAGAGCTATGGACACCTACACAAGATCTGGTCAGGCCTCCACAATTCCTACACCACCCAACACAAGGAAGTATTCCCTTCATTGCTACACAGTTCCCTCAGACCATACCTTCTCTTCTAGTGCTCTTTAGGGTGTGCAACAAGGATTTCTAGCCCCTCTTGATCTGTCTGTGAGGTTACTCTCTTCACTATATTTACCAAGCCAATTCTGGCCTCTTCCACTCCTAACAATTCAGACCAAACAAGGACTTATAGAACCACAAAACACAAGTGTTGGGTATGGAAAAAAACGTCCTGGGAACCAAAATCGAAAAATGGCAATTGGGAAAAAAAGACACAGTTGAGCAAATCGTTTCAGGAAACGTTTAATGGCTTCATGGAGGCAAAAACGACCTCTACAAACTCCCAATTCGTGGATTCAAAATCCGAAAACATCTATGGGAATTACAGGAGAAAAAATGACCTCCCTAAACCCACAAATTGTGAATCTCTTCTGGCTAGTCACTCAGCAATAACAAAAATGGATTTCTGGGCATGGAGGAATGAGGAAACGACATAAAAACGTGAAGGTAAAAGCACAACAAGCTCCAACTTCGCGAGGAAATGAAGGACATGAATGCATAATGGGATGTACATGCATTCTTGGGTATTTACTTGCCCAATAAGTCAAAAACACGTTTTCCAAAAACTGATGGCTTCTCAAATTTGAACTTGATTTCCATACTCTTCCCATCCCAAGGCATTAACTACCTCAACCAATTTCTGGAAGAAATAAATGATTGGGCACAAAAGACAAAATGGATAGTTGATAGCTTTATGGGTCCTCCCTTTGACATTTGGATTTGTTCTATTGGCTCAAGGGTTGGAATACCCCCCCCCCCCCATTCCTTGTGAAATCATGCTCCCATCTCTTTAATGTTGCATTGACATAACTAGTTGTGGGTATTTTTATTAATTGCATATTTAAAGGATGTCCAAAAATTATAATGTGCTTGGCTAGCACAATAGCCATATGCATCGATTTTAATTGTCGAACCATAAAACACTAAATCCATAGTGGGGCCTTGGCCTTGAGCTTCACACCATGATTTGATACGCTATTTACATCATTTACAATTTAATGCAATTGGGGTCAAAATCGGGGTATTACAACTGAAGACTTGGAATAGAAGTGAAAGGTAGTCAATGAATTACCCATCATGAGTTAAAGTGAGGAATTGACTTAAAGGAGAGTTCTGCCTATCCTCGAAAAATGCCTACAAGAAGAACACGAAATAGTTAACAGGTGGAAGTATTTATACCAAAACGTTAAGCAAAATAAAAGTTCAGAAATTTGGTAAATATCTGAGTTCATTTTACCACTGGCTCACATCGTGTATAAACATTTTTTATAACTGATAAAATCGTGGTCTATATGATAAGTCTTGAAGCTGGAGGCCAAAACTTAGTTTCATTTAGACCCTTGTTTGTAATTACTGTCATAGCAATATACTAATATCCACCATGTTCAAATTGAGGTTCCTAACCTGCGGGTTTCCCAAAATAGCCTGTTGGTTGTGAGAGCAGGTGCTCCGACAAGGAAGTGACTGATAAAACTGATAAAGAAACCCTCTAAGAAGTCAAATTCCGTTAGTAGGTGTTTATCACTATCAGTATGTGAAAAGGTATAAAATCACTTAATTAAATCAACCCTTAATATAGTAAACGATGCATGCAATGTTGGTCCTTAGGTATAGGACCAGGTTTGTTGCTTGAGTTAAGAATAAAATAAAGTCTTATACCTACATTTAGGATTAAGTATTAGCTTACGAGCTAAGTAAGATGCTTGAATAACATTTCAAACCTTTCCAATCTTTAGTGACAACTCACCGGTAATTGAAAAAAAATAGCAAACGAGTAAACCTTGGAGAAATGAATAGCTGGGGGTTTTTAGCTTTAACAACCTTAGGTAAGTTCGTCTTTTGGTTACCCTTTATAACTCGTTTAAAAAAAAATCTTGATAATTTATTTATTTTTATTTAGGTGTTGTTACAAAAATGGTATTAGAGCGAGGTTAAACCACTTCAACCTAATGGGACATCGCTTAGTCATTTGGTATAATATGACTGAGTATATTGAATGTAAATAACTATAAATAACAAATGAGTAAATATTGTTACACGCAGACATAACAATGAAAGAAGGACAAATTGAGGAAGAAGTAATGCCTGAAGGTATGCCAACGTTAGAGAATGAAACTTTCTATGTAGAACTCGAAGCAAAACGTAACACACATATACAATCAGAGATGTAAGAAACGATGAGGAGTTTGAAGGCAGATTTGGAAAGTATTAAGGCATATAATCTTAAATTGATGAATTCCAAATTAGATCAAGAGTAAATAAATGAACTAATCCTAAAAAGTTTAACAGATCCACAGAAAAACAACGACCAAAATTACTGCAGTACTGGAAAGAAAAGAAAAGGAGCAATACAAAGTTGTAGTAGTGAGGAAACTGCAAATAATATTCTTGTAACTACACAAGACTTAAAGAAAGGTAATGAAATAAATCCTGAGAAACAAAAAGAAAACTCTGTAGAGTTACAAGGAGAATTTAAAAAGTTAAGGCCCCCAATGTTTGATGGAGAGTCTGAGGAAGCAGCTGAAGCTTGGTTACTAAATATCAAACGATATTTCCAAGTATACAAATATGATGATAATTTGAAGGCACACTTAGTAATTTTCCAACTGAGCGGAAAGGCTTCCCTGTGGTGGCAGGAGGCTAAAAATGTAAATAACATACGCATCAAAGAGTTAAGTTGGAAAGTTAAAAAAAACAGT
Source organism: Pseudotsuga menziesii (assembly GCA_001517045.1). Lineage (NCBI taxonomy): Eukaryota > Viridiplantae > Streptophyta > Pinopsida > Pinales > Pinaceae > Pseudotsuga > Pseudotsuga menziesii. The sequence goes on along the minus strand of LPNX010100428.1, from coordinate 518,464 downwards.
TTAAAAATATATATATGTCAAAAGTATATTATGATGAGAAAGCCAAAGAATTCAATGATTTAAGATTTGATAATATTGACCATGGAAGAGTTTGTAACCAAGTTCGTGTTACAACGTTGTGCACCTTACTTAAGGGATGAAAAAGCTAAGGTATACATGTTTATTAGTTCTTTACCCGCGACATATAAGGAAACGATTGAGTTTGATATGCCCAAAACAATGGATGAAGCAATTAGAAAAGTTAAGTTGTTCTATCACTTGTTCAAACAAAGATCAGAATTGGGCAGAAATTGACAAAATAAAAAAAATGAAAAGATGGATCAACGTAGGAAGAGATTTAAACCTTCTCCTTTTAGAAAAGAAACAAGAAGTCATACTCACAACAATTACAATAGATCATGTTCAACTAACAACAATGGGATAAAAGGTATCGGGACTTCCAGTGGATGATGGAATAACAACTCAAAATAAATGAAATGTTGGAGATGTAATGGATCTCACATATACATAAATTTCCCACACAATCCTAACAGGAAGATGGCTCCCATAAACATGTTGCATGAAGCTTCCACTGTCAATTATCTAGCCATAAATATACCTATAATTAATGTTGCTTTGGAAGATCAGTAGACAGATCATCAATCCACCATGTTGGAAGTAGAAGGTAAATTTTTGAACACATTTGTTTCTATACTTATCGATTCAGGAGCTATTCTAAGCTATATTGCACCAGAAATAGTTGAAAAGTGTAAACTTATTAAGGAGAATCTTATCAAAAAATGCATCGATGGTACAATTGGAAACAGGGGTAAAATGAAAGTTATACAGATAGTTAAAGATTGCAGATTAAGTTTTAATGACATGGATACCTTAGTTAATTTAAATATACTTACTTTAGGATCCTACGACATTTTAATAGGTAAGGATTGGCTAGAATCTCATAAGGCCCTTATCAACTGTTTACATTAAAGTTTTGGTTGTGTGGATGAGGAGGGTAAGTATCATACCGTGAAGGGAATTTATAGATCTATATCTACCAGACAAACTTCAACAATACAACTTAAAAAGTGTATTAGGAAAGGGTGTCAACTTTATGCCATCAAAATTAAAGAGATTGAGCCCAAAACTGAAAAAATGGTATTGGAACAATTCCCTATTTTAAAGGAATTTTAGGAGGTATTTCCTGATGAAATACCAGGATTACCACCTAAATGAGATTTAGATTTCACCATATATCTTATACCAGGTTCATCTCTAGTATCACGAGCTCCATATCGTATGAAGTGACTCCAAAATTGAGGGAATTAAGAATGCAATTACATGAATTATTTGACAAATGATGTATTCGGCCTAGTGTATCGCCTTAGGAAGCACCCGTTTTATTTGTCAAAAAGAACGATGGAAATTTCAGAATGTGTATATATTACATACAGTTAAATAAGATGATGGTTAAAAACAAGTATCCTTTACCAAGAATAGATGATATGTTTAATCAAATTGGTGGAGAAAAAATATTTTCAAAAATTTAACTTAGATCAGGATATCATCATGTACGGGTTAAGGATGAAGATGTCCATACAACTACTTTTCGAACAAGATATTGACACTATGAATTTGTGGTAATGCCGTTTGGTTTGACAAATGCCCCTGCAACATTTATGAACATGATGAATAATGTGCTAAGTAAATTCTTGGATAAATTTGTGCTAGTATTTATTGATGATATTTTAGTATATTCAAAGAATGAGGTAGAGCATGAGGAACATTTACGAAAGGTTTTGCAAAATTTGAAGAAACATCAATTATATGCGAAATTGAGTAAATGTGACTTCTATAAAAAGGAAGTACAATACTTGGAACATGCTATCTCAGAAAAGGGAATAGCAGTTGATTCAATTAAAATCAAGGAAATACTGGAATGGCATGTACCGAAATATGTACATGATATAAGATCCTTTATGGGGTTAACAGGATACTACCGCATATTCATAGAAATTTTTTCTAGAGTAGCTCATCCTATAACAACTTTGCAAAATAAAAGTGTTCGATTTATCTGGAGCTGACATTGTCGATACAACTTTGATAAATTGAAATATTTATTGACGACAACACCAATATTAAGAGTTGTTGATCCAAGTAATGACTTTGTAGTATGTAGTGGCACAAGTAAAGAAGGTTTGGGAAGAGTTTTAACTCAAGAAGGCCATGTAATCTGTTATGAATCCAGAAAGTTAAAAGAGCATGAAAAAAATTATGTAGTACATGATATGGAGTTGAAAGCTATTATTCATGCCCTTAAGATTTGGCAAAATTATGTACTAATTAGTGATTATGAACATGAATTTAAAACTTTGTTGAAGAAAGCATCAAACAATGACGAGAAATATAAAAACTAGATGGAAAAATGTAATAATGAAACTATTGGAACTGAGTAAAACCTATATCAAATTGATACATAAGGATTTATACGTTTCAAAAATTGAATTTATGTACCCAATCAATATAATATAAAATATATCATATTCAGAGAATTATATGATAACTCGTATGCAGGACATCCTGGATATCAGAAGTTTATAACAGCCTTAAAGTAATATTTTACTGGCCAAATATGAAGATGGAAGCTATTGAATATGTGGCTCAATGTTTTACTTGTCAACAGGTTAAATATATTCATCAACATCCAATTGGATTATTGTAGCCTATACCCATTCCTGAATGGAAATGAGAAACTATAACTATGGATTTTATTACAAGGTTACCGAGAACAAAGAAACATAATGACTCCATTATGGTTGTAGTAGACAAATTAAGTAAAGCAACACATTTTATACCTGTAAAATTAACATACAAAGATGTGAATATTGTTGATATATTTATGAAAGGGTGTTAGGATTTTAATCACCCCTTATCCAATTTGGTCATTTATTTCTAAATCGGGAGTCATGTCTAAATCGGGAGTAATTTCAGTCTATTTTTAGTCACTAGGCCCATTGGGTCCACTTGGCCTAATTGGGGCACATGTACCAGTTACTAAAGTGCGGGGAACACTAATTGAGGCCAGCTGCCACTGATTTCACTTGCATGCATCAGTTTAGGATCCTCCTAGATTAATCCCTACAAATTAGGAGTCGATGGGAGTGCCGATACCAACCTCCATTAGTTGAGTTCAGTTGGTGACTAGTCAAGCTTAGTTAGGAGTCAGTTACATTCATTTCTAGTCCCTTACATTTAGTTCTACTCAGTTAGCGCTAGGATTGCATGGCTGCATGCAGGTGAGGCACATTTACTCACCTACCTCAGTCAAGTAGACAAGTTAACACTGAATTAGACACTTGAGTTGTGATTTTGAACTCCAATGAAGTACGATAATGATTTAGACAAGGTCAGTTAACCATTCAATCAAGTAGAGTCAAACCAATTCGAATTTCCTCACATGGATTCGAATTGCATGAGGCTATTTATCCATTATACTTCATTGTAATTAATTATCTAATTACTTTTGATTAATGAAAGCATTCACAGTTGCAAGCCATTTTGCATTGTTTCATTCTTCAATTGCCGAGTAAATTGTATGATCTATCTTGTGAGTTGTGTGTTGGTACACAGATCTATGCGCTCAATTTAATATGGTATCAAAGACTTGGTAGGACAAGGCACTTCTCCTATTACAGATTCATACTTGGATCAAAAAATGTTTTTGAGCAAAATTGATCCTTCCAGTACTGCACTAGAAGCGGAGAATTTACCACTTAATATCCCAAGTTAAGGAATTGTTTATCAAGCCTGCTTGATCAACTATGCTGGGTGTGACGAAAATTCCAAAAGTGTAGAATGTCAACCTTATTTTGTCTGTTTGATTGTGTGATTTACAAGTTCTTCAGTTGTCTTCACGTCATTCGCTACAAGCAACTCAGTTTCCTTCACTGCATTCTCTACAACAACTCAATCTCCTTCACTGCATTATAAATGGCCCCTCCAATGGAGCTTCTCACTCCTTTCAACTACCACCAGTTGAAGGAGGACATGGAGATGCAGCTATGCTCCAAAATACTCTTTAGACTTACAACGGAGACAGAGGCAGAGCCAATCCATTATGTTGACAAAGAAAAGTACTGGAATAGGCTTGATGAAGCCTATGGATGCTTGTGCCTCTCAATATCTCGAGATATTATCTTCCACATCAATGGATTGAAGAATCCCAAGTAGGTTTGGGATAAGCTTGCCTCCATATTTGTTAAGCAAGATGACCCGAGAATCTATCAGCTAGAGAATGCAATGATTTCTCTTCATCCAGCCAATTTTGAAACACTAAATTACTTCTTCACAAAATTCAAGCATCTAGTGTTCCAGTTGAAGTTGTGCAAGGTTGAGAAGGAGGATGATCAACTCATCCTTGCCATTCTCTCAAAACTTGGTGCAGACTACTCAGTCTTTGTATCAACCTTTTATTCAGTGAAGCTTACTACTCCAAATTGGAGGATGCCTACTCTTAAATCCTTCATTGAGTCTCTCACCCATGATCATGACAAATTGATCAAAATGGGGATCATTCAATCTTCCAAAGACCAAGCACTGGTTGCAGGAGCACCTAAGGTAACGAATGATAAAGGGAATCAAAAGGATGAGTCTCATGTGGAGAAAGAGTAGTCAAATGATCCTCCAGGTTCGAAGAGAAGTAAGAAGAATGGAAAAGGAAAGACCCTCTGTTCTTACTGTGGAAGGGAATTTCATCCAAAAAGCTCCTATATGAGAATAACAATTGATGAGATGGATCTTCTTATGAAGAAACATAACATTACTGTACCTGCTGGCGCAAGGAAGGCTGACCATAGAGAAGAAACTGAAGAACATGAAGAGACGTGCCATGCACTGAAGGCTAGCTGCTCAACAACACATGCATTCCTCATTGATTCTGGAGCTTCCAATCATATGGTTTCATCTAGACAATTATTCTCTTCCCTGCAGTATTTTGATGGTCCTAGTATTCAGATGGGAAATAACAATCAAATTCAAGCCAAAGGGAAGGGTTATATCAAGCTTGAACATGGAAAGTTCAAATATGTGCTTTATGTGACCTCCTTAGTTGCAAATATGTTATCTGTATACATGATGACTCACACTGGCTCGATCCAAAGTGAGTGATATTTGGTCCAGACTCAACGAAGATCACAAATATCTCTACTGTGAACATCATAGCGAAGGGTGCTGCAAATCATGCCTCCAAGGCATATGAGTTTTCACACTTCATGTCATTTCCAGAACCAGTACACTCTCAGCTGCCTCCTGACAAGGAAGATAAAAACATTCCATCTACTTCTTTTGTAGTTTCCACTAGTATTGCAAATCCAACTGTATCAGTTTATGAGATTGAGATTCAGGGTGATTCAGATCTAGATCCACTCCCTACTCCCAAGCGGGAAGCTAGGAAGATTACTGGAAATCCATCTGACACTCAGAAGACATAGAACCTTGCGCTATGTCATGCAATCTTACTTCCTTCAGAGAGATGCACCAAGCTCCTTGTAAGATGCTACATGGTAAGGGCTTATCAATTACACTTCCTTTAGAAGAATAGAGTGGATCATACACCTCTTCATCCAGAAAAAGGCAAAGGTTACATTCCTCCTTCCTTCCATCATCATTTTGGGAGAATATGGAGAAGTCTACATGCTAGGCCCCAGGATACCTGTGCACAAAACATCATGTATGTTGCTTCACTACATCACAGAGATTGCAGCAACATATTTTAAAGTTTTTCAAACTTGAATCATGATTCTATCTGCTTAGTTAAAGGGGAGGATTTTTTCCCATGTGGTTTTTTCCCCAGCTCCTTGTATTGAGCAGTTACTTTACTTTACTTGATGTAATGGGTGACCTATGGTCTTAGTTACCAGGGCCCACAAATTGTCCAAGTTATCATTCAGGGCGGCGTTAGGATTATAGTCATCCCTTGTCCAATTTGGTCATTTATGTCTAAATCAGGAGTCATGTCTAAATCAGGAGTCCTTTTAGTCTATTTTAGTCACTAGCGCCATTGGGTCCACTTGACCTAATTGGGGCACATGTACCAGTTACTAAAGTGTGGGGAACACTAATTGAGCTCAACTGCCACTGATTTCACTTGCATTCATCAGTTTAGGAGCCTCCTAGGTCAATCCCTACAAATTAGGAGCCAATTGGAGTGTCGATACCAACCTCCATTAGTTGAGTTCAATTGGTGACTAGTCAAGCTCAGTTAGGAGTTAGTTACATTCAGTTCTAGTCCCTTACATTCAGTTCTACTCAGTTAGTGCTAGGACTGCATGGCTGCCAATGCAGGTGAGGCGCATTTACTCACCTACCTCAGTCAGTTATACTAGTTAACACTGAATTAGACACTTGAGTTGTGATTTTGTACTCGTATGAACTCCTATTATGATTTAGACAAGGTCAGTTAACCATTCAATCAAGTAGAGTCAAACCAAGTCGAATTTCCTCACATGGATTCAAATTGCATGAGGTTATTTAGCCATTGTATTTCATTGTAATTAATTATCTAATTACTTTTGATTAATGAAAGCATTCACAGTTGCAAGCCATTTTGCACTGTTTCATTCTTCAACTGCTGAGTAAATTGTATGATCTATCTTGTGAGTTGTGTGTTGGTCCACAGATCTATATGCTCAATTTAATAAAGAGATTTTTTGACTACACGAGATTCCAAAAATAGTTATCACGAACCGTGACGCTAAATTCACTTCAAGATTTTGGACGTCATTATTTAAGGGTATGGATACAAAGTTGAATTTCAGTATACCTATCATCCGCAAATAGATGGATTGACTGAGTGAGTGAATCAGGTCTTGGAGGACATGTTAAGGATGTATGTGATGAATCAACCAAGTAAATGGGAGGATTATATTCATTTGGCGGAGTTTGCATATAACAATAATTATCAAGCTTCCCTCAAAATGAGTCATTTTGAGGTGTTGTATGGTGGGAGATGTAAAGTACCTTTCAGTTGGGAAAATATGGAGGATAGGATGTATTCAGGGCCATATATGTTAGTACAAATGGAATAAATGGTACGATAGATAAAACAAGATAGACAGAAAAGTTATGCAGACAAGAAGCATACAACTAAAGAGTACAAGGTAGGAGAGCATGTGTTCCTGAGGGTTAAACCAAAGAAAAGCAAGCTAAGAACAACAATTTATGCAAAACTTGCACCCACATATGTGAGACCTTTTGAAATTTTGGCTAGAATAGGGTTTGTAGCTTATCAGTTGGCCTTACCTCCTTATATAAGAATTCGTGAATTTTTCCATATTTCTTTATTAAAAAAATATGTTATTGATCAATCTCATATTATTAACTGAAATAATGTACAGGTGGAACCGGAGGGTGAATTCCACACGGAACCAATGCGCATTCTTGATAAGAGAGAAATTCAGCTTTAGAAGCATACTATTGTATAAGTTAAAGTACAACAGAAACATTATACAACAGAAGAAGCTACTTGGGAAAGATAGGAGATTATGAGACAAAATTTTACCTGTTTTATTTCAAGACTTTAACAATATTTATTAAGCACCCGAGGGTGGTGCAAAGTTTTTAGGAAGGGAGGATTGTAATACCCCCTTGTTTATTTTTATTTTTATTTTACTTATGTGTGATGGGAACAAGTGAATTAAATTTTATATAAATATAATTCTGAAATTGAGATTTTTAACATCTATGCGATTAATTGACATAAACTTGGGTTTAAAACAGTTACCAAATCCTCAACATTATTTACAAAGACAAGTGGACAATGCTATGGAGAGTTAGTTATTTGCTATAAAAGTCCTCAGCAAAGAGGGGAGGGCATGTAGAAAAAAGAACTTAGAGAAAAAGAGAAACAGAGAAAGGAGAGTTTTCAAAGATCACTAAGGTGAATGATCTATTTTAATTTATCTAAGAGATAGCGCATAACTACCATAGAACATTTGTAAGATGTTAGGTTCTGTACTGGAACCGTCAGTGAGCATAAGAGAATGCTAGGTTATGGAGTAAATAACTATCTGTAGTTACTGGTGGCAACTTGAAGCTGCAGGAAACAAGTTTAAACCTAAGAGTCTAGGAAAGGGGGTGGAACATTACAAAGCTTGAACGCTTTGTAGTTTCTGTGGTTGGGTGGTGTATAGCTGTTAACACCTAGATTTTCGGATTATACAAATATGTTTTCTTGAAAACTAAACTCTTATTATTACAGTTGCAATGTGTAATGTCTCTGTATTAGCATATTACATAGTTAAAATCTATAGAAAAGAAATGTTGCTAAATGATTTTTGATATCGTTACTATGGTTCTTTTACCCTTCTGTTGTAATTCTTTTTAATTTGGATTAGTAAAGCATGAATATTACATTAGAGGAAATTTAGGGTCTAAAATGGGCCTTATAAGAAAACGTGCCAAAATAAGTTTTTGTGAGTTGGAATTCAAGAACCAATAGAATTTCAATAAAATAAGTCAACCATAATGGTTGAATTGACATATTTGTCATTAAAAAAAACTACTTTTTTTGTTCGTATTTCGACATATCTCATTGTGTTTTTACTCAAATTTCGATCGAAAGAGCTCGTTGGATGCAGAATTTGATTTCGCATCCAACGAGTACCCACAGTGCATACTTTTGATAGACCCCACTACCCCAACAACAAGAAATACCTGAAAAAATGTGATGATGACATCATCATCACGTTTTTTCAGGTATTTCTTGTTTTTGGGGTAGTGGGGTCCATCAAAAGTATGTAGTGTGGGTACTCGTTGGATGTGGAATCAAATTCCACATCCAACGAGCTCTCCTGATCGAAATTTGAGTAAAAACACAGGGAGATATGTAGAAAATACGAACACAAAAAGTAGTTTTTTTCTTTCTTCCTCCAAAATTAATCAATATTATTTTATTATATTAACTATTATTTTATTATTTTAACTATTATTTTATTATTTTCCTTAGGAGGCCCATTTTAGACCCCAAAATTCCTCTAATGACTATTTAGCTAATCAAATAGAATAATTATAAACAAGCCCTTTTTATTTTATTTCCTATTCTTCCTTTTATCATTTAGACAGAGCAATAATAAAAACATGAACAATTATTGAAGAAACCCTAAGAAACGAGTCACTTTTAAGTAATCATTATGATGAACACATAATCTAATCCAAAGACATAATTAACAGAAAACCCTAAAACAAAAACAGAGATATAAAATATATGGCATAAGAAGAATTACAGTTTCGAAACTATTAAACCCATCTAAAAGTCACAGTCTCAACATCTATAACTTCCCAACCAATATCTATAACCAGTTCTGAGAATTACCGCAATCCCGAATACAAAATATATCAAACACAAAATAGAGAATAGTATTCCTTAGAAGATAACCGTATACAATTTTTACTTACAACAACTCAGCCATATGGGGTTTGAAACTTAAAACCCCAGCTAAAAAGTGCCTTAGGCAACGACCTACAGAGCCAACTTTAACAGTATAAACTTCCAATCCTTTTTGAAGAAGCGACCATAACCACAGAACCCAGTAAAATTCTAGGACTGAATACTTGGAACATAAGTGAAACATTAGTCAAGGACTTACCCATCATGAGTTAAAATGAGGAATTGACTAAAAAGAGAGTTCTTCCTATCCTAGAAAAATGATTGCAAGAAGAACATGAAATAGTTAACAGGTGGAAGTATTTATACCAAAACGTTAAGCAAAAATAGATCTTCATAAATTTGGTAAATACTTGAGTTGATTTTAGCACTGATTCACACAGTGTATAGAAGTATTTATAACAGAGAAAACCATGGTATGTATGATAAGTCTTGAATCTGGAGGCCGCAACTTAGTTTCATTTAAAGCCTTGGTCGTAATTACTGGCATAGCAATATACTGATATCCACCATGTTCAGATTGAGGTTCCCACCCTACGGGTTGCCCACAATAGCATGCTGGCTGCGAGAGCAGCTGCTTTGAATAAAGAAACCCTCTAAGAAGTCAAATGCCATAAACAATTGTTTAGCACTATCCAGATGTGAAAAGTATAATCATCATCATTCAATGTGAAATATGGTAAACCATAATCATCATTCAATGTGAAATGAAATAAGAAGTCAAATGCCATAAACAATTGTTTAGCACTATCCAGATGTGAAAAGTATAATCATCATCATTCAATGTGAAATATGGTAAACCATAATCATCATTCAATGTGAAATGAAATATGGTAAACCATAATCATCATCATCATTCAATGTGAAATATGGTAAACAATCTTATACTTTACTCTTATATTATGTATATTTTACTCTTATATTCTTATACATATGAAAATACAAAATATAAATTATATTTTAGTTTTATATTTAAATCTTATATTTTAATACATGTAACTGTTACGTAATATAAAAAACTAGAACTTATAATATATAAACAAAGAAGTATTATTATATCTTAAATTTATTTAATCTTATACTTTAATCCTACCAAAAAGTGAAAAGCTATTTGTACTCTCTTCTACATTCATATTTTTAGATATATAAAAGTTGAGTATTAAAAAGTGTATTTTAATTTTTCTCAATATCTCGACAAATATATGACACTAATCTTATATTCTCAACATTAATTTAATATGTGTTTACTTGTTATTCCTTTAGAAATCAAAGTTGCATAAATTTGAGTAAAAAAAATACCAAATAGGCATAAATAGCTATAGTCAATTAGTGCAAACTTATATGACTAACTTACATATAATATATAAGATTTTTTTCTAAAACTTATAATATATAAGAAAAGAAGTATTATTATATCTTAATCTTATTTAAACGTATACGTTAATCCCACCAAAAAGTGACTTAAAAGTAAAGTATTAAAAAGTAAAGTATACGTATCTTATTTATACTCTCTTTTAATTTTATACTTTTAGATATATAAAAGTAAAGTATTAAAAAAGTGTATTTTAATCTTTCTATAAAACTTAATGTTTTATAAACATTGTACACTAATCCTAATCTTATATTCTTAACATTAATTTAATTTTTTTTCCAAAGAGGAAAAAGCTCTAACTTGTTATTCGTTTAGAAATCTAAGTTACATAAATATCAGTACAAAAAATCCTTTTAGTCAAGATCACTATAGTAAATTCGTACAAACTTATGTGACTAACTTACATCGAATATCTAAGATATTTTCACAAAAGGGCCTACCAACAAGAAATATTCAAAGATAAAAACTATGTTCAAGAGGTATACATAGGTATACATAGACCAAACTGTCCAAATTACTAAAATAAGAAAACCCCTATAAAACTAAAATAAAGCCTGAATCCACTAGCTGATTGGAGATCAATTCCTCATAAAGTATATGTATATCCATTGGACCTATAGCCTCCTTAGAGAGAGAATCTGCCTGCACATTCAGTTCTTTATACAAAAGATATCTCAATGAAATCATTGTTCAAGTGTCAAAGCTTGCTCAACCATTGTTTCAGGTGTAGAGTATGTATCTCTACAAATCCGTTAGCGTAGTCAATGACGATCTTAGAGTCACCAAATATTTTGGATCTAAACACCTCTTTTACGAGAGAACCACAACAATCTCCATCAGGACAAAAACTCCACCTTGGTATTACTGCCCTCACCTACAACCATCCTAAGACGAATCATGTGTTTCTTCTTGATGTTTAAGATTATCCCCATCCCACATAGTCCGTTCTTTGAAGCCCCGTCAAAAACTCATGTCGATATATCTTCAAAATTATCTAGGAAAGTAATAATTCTATGTTTCGGGGTATATTTAGAAGAAACAAATGCATTAAGAACTTGGGGGAATCTAATACTAACAAGAGAGGAAGAAGGTTTGATGTTTTCAAAGATACAACGATTTTGACTTTTCCAAACCTCATAGATAATAACCATAGGTAAATTTTTGAATTTTACCTTAGAGTGGAACTAGTTAAAAATACAGTCTTGAAAGTTATTCTTAACCCAACCGTTCCCATGCTTAAATTTCAGCTTCAGTTCCATCCAGATTTCCTTGAAAAACTGCATTGATAAAACAAATGTGTAAGCTCTCTACGTCCAAGGAGCAAAGCACACATACACCTGGTTTGACGTATCTGTGTTTGAGCAAGTTGTCACAAGAAAATATTTTGTTTTCAATACAGATCCAAATGAAGCATTTTATCTTGAGCAAGATCTTTCTCTTCCACAGTTTTTCATACCACCATTTAACAGAGTAAGACCCCTCTTATATCGTGATGGCCTCGTAGGATTTCTTTGTTGTGAGCTTCTCGTTTGCATCACCCCAATCCCATACTAGGGAGTCACCTTTATCTAACAACGTAATTCTTTCTTTATACGATGCCAACATAAAGTGATTCCATTTCTCTTGTACATCCTCGAACAACCCCAGTTCATTTTCTTGATACTAAAAGTAAGAGGAAATACCACCACTAATTTTCCTTTTGATTTGTTCCAAGACAGATGTTTTTTATTGTGGAGTTGTGTAAGAAATGAGTTGGATGGTTTAAAACCCTCTCAAACCCCCACCACAAGGTCAATGCTAATAAAATTTTGAACCCCATTACCCATGCGCCAGCTTAGCCAATTTCCAAGTAGAGGGAAGGCTCTGAGAATCCCTCTCCAAACAATAGATGAATTTGTTGCGATTAGCCTTGCTTGTCGGATCTAATGTAATAGCATCACTCCTTTTAAATATTTATCCTTGATAGTATTACTCCATAGCTCAGTGTCAAATAAACATCTCCATAAACGTTTTTCATTCAAGGCCTAATTGAACCATTCTAGTCTCTTAATACCCCATCCACCGAAATATATTGGAAGAGCTAAGCTTTCCCATGAAGATGAATGCAACTTTGTTTCTTGTAAACCACTAGACCATAAGAAATGAAAGATATTTTTTTTATGGTGTTGATCACTCTCACAAGAACCAAAAAAAGTGAAAACCAATAGACTAGAAGACTTTGTAACTAAATTAACCAATACTTATCTACCACCAAGTGACAACCAACAGAAGGTCTAGTATTTTATCCTTCTATTGACCTTCTGCAATACCCAATTCCAACCCTCAATTTTGTAATAGTTTGGCTTCAAATGGTAACTGAGGTACTTAAACCCTTGGTCAAGGCTCTCTACTGTGAAAGGAAACAAACCTCTAATCTGCTCACATATCCCAGCTTCAGGATTGTTATGCAAAAACATAGACTTTTCCAAGCTAATTATCATCCCAATAGCTTTACAAAAGCAATCAATAATTCCTCTGTAGTGTTTCCATTCCTCAACATTACCCAACCCTACCAAAAGAACATCATCTACAAATAGTATATGTGCAATAGACAATGATCGGGATATCTTTACACCTTTAATCTTTTGCTCCTCCTTAGCATGTTTATGATCCTACTAAGACCTTCAATGACTAGTATGGACAATAAGGGGGATAATGGGCACCATTGTCTTAGCATTCTGCTGCTACAAAATAAAGAAGTTGGTGATCTGTTTACAAGTACAGGGAACAGATCTGAGCTAATACATGCCATAATCTAATTTGTTACTTCAACTGGAAGTCCAATATGAATCAAAACAAACCTGATAAAACACCAGTCCACATATTCATAAGCTTTAATTAAATCCATTTTCAGGATAAAATCTTCTAAATTCTTGGATTTCACCGAATGTAGACATTCCTGTGTGATTCCCATTACATCCAAAATTTTCTTGTTTAACAAGAAGGAAAATTTCCCAGGGGACATACAGTTCTCTAATACTGGCTTCATTATATTGGAAATAATCTTGGTAATGGTCTTATAAACCAAATTGCACAATGAAATTGGCTTAAATTCATCAACAGACTCAGGTTTGCATGAATACGTTCTTTCTTTCTGGACTCTTCAATAGCACTAAGCAAATGTTGTCCCACAATATCAAAGAAGTGAAGGAAAAAATTCATTTTCCAGCCGTTCAAGCCTGGAATTATAGCTTTCATGAAGTTTTTAAGGACTTTCTTGATTTCTACAAGCTCAACCATCTCATTAGAGGAAATTTCAACTCAAAATGGGCCTTTTAACTCTAATTCAAATTCCATGTCATTATTTGTTAGCCAATGAAATCGCTTTAAATTTGAAATATTGTATAGGTCTTAAACACGTTTTTAATATAAATTTGGGCATAGGTATCATAAAAAAAGTATTTTTTTGTTTGTATTTTCGACATATATCCCCGTGTTTTTACTCAAATTCTGATCGAGAGAGCTCGTTGGATGCGGAATTAAATTCCGCATCAAACGCGTACCCCCTCGGCATACTTTTTACGGACCCTGCTACCCCAAAAACAAGAAATACCCAAAAAATGTGATGATGATGTCATCATCATGTTTTTTCAGGTATTTCTTGTTTTTGGGGTAGAGGGATCCATAAAAAGTATACCAAGTGGGTACTCGTTAGATTCAGAATTAAATTATGCATCCAACGAGCTCTCTCGATCAAAATTTGAGTAAAATCATGGGGAGATATGTCGAAAATACAAACAAAAAGTAGTTTTTTTTCATTTCTTCCTCCAAAATTAATAAATATTATTTTATTATTTTAACCATTATTTTATTCATTTTTTTATGAGGCCCTTTTTGAGTTGAAATTTCCTCTAATCTACCAACTTTCCTGCCATCTTTCAGACTGAAAAACCTTGGGTACAAATTTAAAACCTTTAATTGATCCTCTAAATTGTTTGAAGGGCTTGGTTTGTATAACTTACTGAAATGTGAGACAACCTTATCCTTTAAAGAATTCTGGTTAGATAGGAGGAATCCATCATTGCTCCTTAGCTCCCAAATAGAATTGGTGTTTTTCCTATGTGATGCAAATCCCTAAAAAAAATTTGTGTTACAGCCCCCTTATTTTAACCAAATTGCTTTTCTTTTTGTCCTCCAATTGGCTTCAATCAACACTAAGATCTTCACTCTATAAATTTCCAAGCCTGTCAACATTGCTTTCCTCTCTTCCAAAAAAAAGTCACCATCGACCTTGGTTTCTAGTTCATCAATTTTATTTTCAATGTGGCTCATCTCTTTAACATTCTTCTTCTTTTAATCCCTGCCCCATTTCACCACTTCCACTTTTAGGAGCTTCATCTTATGTATCAAACTCTGTATACGGGAAGATGAGGTTTGATCAAAATATGACATCCATTAATTTTTTACAAGAGAGCAGAAACCATGTTCTTCCAACCACGTTCTATTGAACTTGAAAGGATAACAATTTAGGCTATCCTCAAAATCCAGCCGCAAAGAAATTGATTTGTGATCGGAGATACCTGTCGGAAGAGACCAAGGACAAAATCTACCCATAGTTATTCCTAATTTCTCATTCATAAAAAAATAGTCCAGACGTTTAGCAATACCTACCCTTCTTGAACGTTCATTTCACCAGTTAGGGGTTGATACATATGGAATGACATCAAATAGCCCTGCCCTCTCAATAACTATTTAAGAGAAGAGTTCAAAGAATCATTTACAACCTTCGATCCCCAAACTTTATATGAGGATAAAGTCAAATTTAGGTCGCCCGCTACAATAAGGGAAGAATCATTTAAGAGACCAAAATTAGGCACCCTGTCCCAAAAATATTTTATTTTGTTATAAGTACCGTATATATTAAGGATATTGAAAGTTCACTCCAATCCCCTTGTGTGTCCTTTAATATTCATACCTACAATAATGTGGAAAGGAGAGAAATCAGCAAGAACAAGGTTCCATGCTACCAATGGGCCGCTTGATAACCCATTTCCATCCACCCCATAACACTTCCAAGTGGGTTTCAACTTAAGGAAAAACTCTCCTGCCACTTCACCAATGGACATGGTCTCCTGGAGTAAGACAATGTCCAAGCGAACCCTATCTAAAACTCTCTTAAATGCATCTCTTTTAGGGACACCACGTATCCCTATGATATTAAAAGACAAAACTAGCATTGAGTAACCCCCTGATGAGGCACATCATCTCTAAGAGCCACATCATTTTCATCAATGGGAGTATCAATGGATAAGGCCGACACCACAGATATCATAGAGGAGACCTTAAGGTTAATCCATTTTGGATTCCTCGCATGTTCCATCTCTAAATTTTTCTTAGATTTCTTACGGGAAATCACATTTTGAAATCTAATCCAAGCAATAGGGATAGACTGGTCTTCATAATCCCTTACTTTCGACACCCCAACATAAGTTGAGATTGGTACATTCTCATATCCCTGAGATGGGGAAGGGTGTGTTTATGTGAGGAAAGGGAAAGACCCTCATCCAGGGGGAGGAAGAAAAACAAATGTTAATGGGATGAGTGTCTCCATCATCATGAACCTTTAACATCTCTAGTAGTGATGAGTCAATCCAAATAAATGAGCCTAGGTCATGAGATGTACCAGGGTTATCATCCCCCGATGGTTAATGGTTGAGAGAAGAACTCTCCAACATGGGAAAAAATATTTTTTGGACCCCAAGTTTAATAATAACATCACTATCTTTCAACTTCCCCGACATCGACATAGCCCCCAAAATTTCATCAGTAGTTAATGACTTAAGCAAAAGGGGAAGAGAAGTTTGGAACTTACTCATAAATTGTATGGCCGACTCCCCATCCAATGGTAGAGGGAAATAAATATTTTCTGGCACATCTCCCGACTCCACCTATGATGAGGAACCATTTGAGTCCACACTAAAAGTTTGGGCACATGAATGAGTTAGGTTGTGACCCATTCTATGGAACCTAAAGCACTAGAAGGGCACCTTCCAGTATTCCAACCTTTAAATGAAAGATCCTTCCTCCCAACAAACTTCAATATTCTCCAACAAATCCTCTGTCATGTTGACATCGACCATAATTCTAGGCATCCTCCTATCAGTAAACATAAGCATTGATTCTTATACCATAACAAAATTGCCAATAGAGTTACCCATCTCCATGAAAGCTTTAAAATTCCAACAGTGGAGAGGCCATCCTGAGAGTAGAACCCATAAGTGTCTTCTCATGGGATTCTCTTTCTAGGGGTTAAAAGTTGAATTCCAATTGTACAAAACCAGAGATCTGACCCAAATAACCCAGTATCTGGAAGCAATGACTTGTTTACTTTCTTCGGACAAGAAATGAAAATAGATACATTCATTAACTAACATAATCACCCTTGGAACATGACGTATCAACAACTTCTAGACCTGTGTTATCCAATCCAAGATATCCACTCTTATTAGTTTGATATATTCAATTTTTCCCAATAAATACCTGGTAGGTAACCCTTGCACCAAGTCGAGGGTCACATCCTTGGGACAACACATAGAGGGATTTACCCTTCTTTCTTTTTTTTTCTTATTCCATCGACGAGAACAATCGTTTTCCCCACTCAGAGTCTTATAGTAACCAAATCGACAGGTGTTGACTGCAGTCTATTAGACTCGAGGTTCAACATAAACAACCAACAAAACCCCATAGAATCAAAATTTTAATACCTTGCAGGAAGAGTAAAGTCTCACCTGATATGCACAAAGGAAATCACAGAAACATGAACTAGGACTGTACAGGTGGTAAATAATACATCATATAGTTCTATGGAAACATACAGTAGAATATGATCTGTAGTCACAACATAACAGAATCATAATAAACATAAGTCGCAACACTTCATACACATACATGATACAGCAAGTAAAGCCCCAAAAGAAAGAGAGTTCATTCTATTACTTTCAGCCAAAATTACAGTCGATCTTCATGATCCATCTCAATAGCTTAACTCAAATGTCTTGCATCAGATACATGGGAAAATATCAAGAAGTTAACACAAATAGGAAGTACTTATATATTATTGCACTTCTAACTAGAGCTCACTATCATTACTCATAATATTGATTACCATAGGAATTCACAAACTTAACATCATCGTCTTCTTCGAAAAGTTCACCTTAAGTAGGATGAAATATTAGCTCAAAAACTCATACTAGTGCCCAATTTCTTAACCAATTCTACTAGATGCAACTGATTCAGTAAATCATCCTAGACGCATAGGATTGTGGCGAAAACTTGGGCACCAACATGACCCCAACACTATTACGTCGCTCATCCAAAGACACTAAAATCAAGGTTTCAGTGTTGCAACATATAGAATTTGGGTACGAATATCTCCAACAAAGGCCTGGAAACTAGCTTAGATGGGTGACAATTCATCAACAATCTCATCTAGGCACTTTGTGAAAGATTTGATCTCCTCCTTGGTTCTCTTTCCTTTATTTGGCTTGGATTTCTATGCAACTGGTAGGAATTAAACTGCTTGAGCTTGTAATCTGGATAGAAAATCAAATGTGTCTAGGATTCCTCTTGCGACTGGGACAAAGTTTTGGAAATGGTATATTATTACATCCTACTTACAACCATTTCCTTTATAAGTTCGCTGATCTTGCTTATGGTTGTCTTTCGGTCATGCATTGACATTTGTGCCATGCTCTGCCTTCGAGTGGTGATCTGCTCTTCATACTCCCAAATTTGTTGGTCAACTTGTTGGATTTCTGGAATATTTTGCAGATGATTCTGGATTGCAAAGTTGTACTCCATTACTCCTCCCAGGTTCTGAATTGCTTGTTGTACTTTGTGCAATTACTTCTCAGATTCCTCCCTTTTTCAAGCCAGCTCGATTGCCTTTGGAAATGGATATGGTTTCACCTTTTCCCTTAGGTCTAAGGCCCCTTGATGCATATTTCCCACAATATCCATTATGTAGCCTAATTTTTCAACTACCATCAGCTGATGGCCATGTGGCTAGTCTGGAACAGGAAGTAATTCATATGCTCTGTGGATCTCGACTTCTAGTTCCTTTTGCACTCGGACCCCTTCCTTATGAACATACTTTAAGTCAGCATAGGATTGTCCAAGTGCCATATGTTGGTCACTCAATTCATCCATAACCTCAATCATTATGTGTTGGAGTTGAGGTTTTGGCACATAATTCAAGACCATCTCATTATACGCAAGAGGCATTATCTCTGAAGTATCGATAGGGTATACTGATGATATTGTTGAGTTGAGGCATATCTTTGAATGTGTCTGTAACCCTAGCGGACCAATCATACCAGCAGATGAAGAAGTTTGTGCTAGCTATGTCTGAGGGGAGGTTTGAAGTGCAAAGCGTAGATCTTCTAGTTACTGGTGACTGTCCTTTTGAAGGATGTCAACGAATTCAATGTTTAACACAAACTATTTAAAAGTATATGGGAGAGTATCTGTAGGTGTTTCAGTGGATGTAGTTTGTAGTGAGGAGCATGATTCATGATATGAATGCTCCTTAGTGGGTACCTCACATGCTTTATCTTGTGGTGCCTCCTTTGGTACTTCTGGCACCTACTCTGTAGATTCTCGACCATTGGATTGAATTAGCTGCAACAATTGCTTGGGAACTTCCTCTAGTGGTGGAGGTTACTTGATGGGAAGTGTCGTTTCTTCAACTTTGGGGTCCTAAGGAACATCCCCTTCATTCTCAACTACAATACCAAACTGTTCAAAAATATTCTGGTGAACTGGTCCTTTAACCTTCCCTTTCGATCTTTCCCCTTGATGAAGTATCTACTCATTATCATCATCGTCTTCCTCATTTCCTTCCCTCTATGAAAAAGGAGAAGGGGATGTTCTCTATTTCTTCTGCGGATCGGAGGTATCGATCGCCTGTATTGTCTATTGTTTAAGATTTTCGAGAAATATTGGTGACATTCTCAACAAATTGGATCTGCTAGATCCTCCTGGGAAGCCTGGTATCTGTGCTCCAGTGGCTTCCAGGATCTCCATGTCTGATTTTGTGAAGAATTGTAAATGAGACGACTGTTGAAGTATAGCATTATTCACATCTTCAATAGTTATTGAAAATGGAAGAACATACTCTTGTAGTACTAGTGTCTCCTGCAGTGGAAAAATCAATACATTATGTTGTTCCACTTCAAAAATCACCTTATCATTAAATCTGTCCACAATACTTTGTGGTACCCAGACTGCCTCTATAGTTGCGTTCAACATTATATTATACCAATTTTGAAAAGCAACTTCTATGTCTAGTTTATCCTCTCGGATGAGGTGGCTTCTTAGAACCAAGAATTTGGCTGCAACAAAATCGTCTAGAGTAGGGTGATCATAGACAACTCTTGGTAGTGGCTCCCAAAATATATAGAAACCAATAACAAGACTCAACTGTAATGGAATGGGTGTCCCGGTCTTGTGAATCTAAGCAGTCCTGTGAAAAATCCGGTCCCAAGTAGGGTGTCCATGCTAATTTTATTCCTTCATCACACTGCTCAACGACCATGACCATTCCAGTAGGGAATTCCCCTTTTATATGCTTGCGGATGAGTTTTCTAGTCAAGATTTGTCTCGCAGTCTTACTTTCCTATTAGAAATATGGGAGATGAAATAACAATGAGTGCCCCTCCTTGTATTGTATTTGTGGTACACTTCCTCTGTGAAATCCTAAGCCATCACTTCCATGCGGTCGAACCCCCTTCTAGTAAAACCAGAGACCAATCTAATAAACTCATTAGTGATTTCATAATTTTTGTCCAACCAAATATAACCTCCCTACATCTGGCTCAATAGGAACCATGTACAAACTCCTATGTGACCACCTTGGCCAAAATGTGGGACACTCATTAGTGATAGGATGCCATATTGGTGTAATAATAGAGCCCAAGGATATGGCTTTATGGTAGTGGTACCATATTGGTTCTCTCTCTCCATGGTATGCTTCTCAATTTCTAGCTCTGGAAACTGGGTATCGTCTAGGGTATTGGAATCTTGATATTCGAGAAATGGAACCTTGCCCCGAATGGCTCCCTATTACTCGAACTTCACCTGGTAGTGGCACCGCTGGAACACCATGTTTTTTTCTATTTTTCACTTTAGATATCACCTTCTTCATTCACGATGTATGTAATGATCCAATCAGACTAGATTGGTCATTAACTCCTTCTTAGAAGAAAATTTTCAAATAAACTATGGGGAAAGGAGTTTGAACTGAATTAATAGATTAAATATTAGCTAAGGAGGTCCAACCAAGGAAGGGAGAGGGTCATGAAATATCAGGTTCTTATGCAGAATGTGTTGGTTCTATTTATGTTTCAAGCATGAGTCAAGTTGAAGTCTACTCTAAGGCTCCTAGGATTCCCAACATATGTAAATTAAAACCTTTACTATTCAACTCCCAACAACCAATGATGAAGGAGATTAAATCAAGGAAGATTGCACATATATTTTTTATATATCATCAAAGACACATTTATGCATGTCTAAAGAAAATGGTAAGGCCATAAGGTTCGCACAAACCAACCTAGTATTCCTAGTCTTTTGGACTGCTCAATCGGGTTAACTTCTAGGCTTCCCAATCACCTGAATATTGTCACAAATTCTTAATTTCAGTCATGGTAATTATTTAACATAATGTTGATGAGCTATCAGCACAATAATGAAGAAAATTCATGGATATTTGACCGCTTAATGCAAAAAAACAGAAAACTACTCAAATTTTCATTAAAATCTAGACAAGGTAAATTAAACTCATATGGAGCTTAATCAAACTGATTTGAATTGTTGTAAAATTTGCAGAGAGACATAATTACATCAAATAAAACTCAAGGAGGCCAAAATGAACCTCACATAAATACCAATAATATCATCCTTTAGTAGAAAACAACATTACAAGGAAGATGGAGATCAAAATTCCTTATGAATTGGAAGGACAAACTCCCAAACTCTTCAATGAAGCTAGTACATCTATGGATATGATGATACAACCTGCAAAAATTCACCATTACTGGATAAAATGATCAACCTTCGCATATGATTGGAAAAGAAGCAGGGGCACACCTCCCAGCCGTGGCTAAAGGCGCATCTTCCTAAGACTGAGAAACTAAAGCTCTCAATTTGAATGACTAGAATGAAAAAATATGTGAAAGGTGCGATATTGCATAGTTTTATAGAAGAGGAATATGATTGAGAAAGTCTCTTTGGCCAATGCTCCCTCATGAGTTGGATACGAAAGTTTCTTTATGCCTTTTCTTTGTCTCTAACTTTCCTTCTTTTCTGCATTTGCTTCTTTTTCTTTGCTTTATTCCTACTTTTCTAGATTGTTTTCTTCTTTTACTTGCTTTTCTTCCCAAAATCTAGCACTTTCCTGCTTTGCTCTGATTTTTAGCTTTGGAATATTTTCTTCTTTTTAGCAAGCTTTCCAAAGTCATAGACTTAACACATTATTCATATTAATTTATTTATGAATAATAAAAGAATTAAAATTAATCCCAAATGAATTAATAAATTTCTCCTTAACCCATAGGGATTAGATGGGTTAGGCCTTCTTCATAACATCTGTTATGAATATTTAATTATTTTATTTATATAGTAAATTAAGATATTTGAATAGATGTGACCATTTGTAAATAGTCACCACGAGGGCTATAAAATCTAGGCCTAACATTCATTGTAATCAACCATTCATATTTTATCAATATTTATAATTATTGAAGATGGAACATCTTCCCCCTTAGTATCCTGATACGGTGTAACATTGGTATCAGATTGGTATCACTCTTCAGGTGAGCTCAAGTGAGCTCAGATTCGACTCCTCTTTTCCCTCCACGTCAACATCTTGACTAAATTCAAATCCTCTTGCCTTCTTCACCATCCCTCACTACTCCTCTCTATGATGCTTCACCTGCACACAACCACTGTGTCCTCAATTACGCGCCCCCCGACATCCCCCCGTGCACTCCAAGTTCCCATGCCTCTCTTCTCTTTCCCAACCTACGTTCACCCTACGCAACTACAACACATCACCTCCATACCATTCTATCTCTGTCCCACACACCTCCCACACTCTCGTGCTCACTTGCTCCCTCTCCATCTATAACTCCTCGCCAACCCACATCCCCCCTTCTTCCACCATACCTCCCATGCTCCATTTCCTCCCACGCCAGACTCCACCTACTCCCCTTGCTACTCACTGCTCCTCTTCCACCCCACCTGTCTTCCAGGACCCCTGCTTCCTTTCCATTGAAGAAATCCTACTCGATGCTCCATGCAGTCCTCTGCTATCACCTCACTCTACGCCCACCTCCCATTTTTCCCTCCTACACTATTTCCACGCACCTCCATCTCCCTCTTCATGGCCCGTGCCCCCTTCCTCCCTTACCTCATTGCCTTCTTCGTCGCGTGTTACCCCCTCTGCGTGTGTTGCTTGCTTCTCCATTCCTCTACGCAGCTACCAACTGTGCTACTACTTCTTCCCCTGCACCTTATCCTCATCCTCTACTCCTCCTCGCTCCAGCTATCGCATTGATCCCACCATTGCAACCTCCACCATGAATCCTCCTCCATCTCCTTCCTCCAATCGCTTGGACCACACTTCTCCAATCTCCCTCCATCACGCTCCATTTTCCACCTATAGCCTCTACTCTTCCTTCCATCATCTCCACCGCCGCCCTCCTCTTCTAACCACTTCCTCTCGCCATCGCCCAAAAAAATAAATAAATAAAAAGGTTAAAACAATAATAAAAATAAATTATATAATAATAACATTCCTATATAATATATATATAGATAGATATATTATTTTTACAATAATCTTCTTATTATTATTATTATTATCATTTTTCAATTTTTTTTTATTAAATATAATAATAACCTTGTTACCTTGAAAGCCAAAAAGTCCTTTGTACAACATCCATGGCATCTTATAGTGAAGAATTCATAAATCTCCTTGAGAAAATACTTAAGGACATAGATGAAATAAAAAAATCTATTGACGAAACATTTAAAGGAAATGAATATGGATGTGAAAATAGCATAGAACCAGACACCCAAGTTGACGTAAAAGATGAAGATACAGTACACCATTATGTCATCCCCGATGAGAGTAATGACATCAATCAAGATAGTTTTTGACAAAGATATAGCATACCCTAGTAATGAATAAATTGACAACAAAATAATTGACAAGGAGAAAGATAATCCTAACCAAGATTGTGTTAAGAGACAAGCCGATGTTGCAAACAACAAAGATGATCAATGCGTCGACAATAATGTTGCAATAACAAACGCATGAAGGACAGATGTCATCACAAGGATGGCTATAAAGAACATCAATGAAAACAACTATAATATCCATCAGGCACAAGATACGACTGGTGTTATTATGAGCATTATAAGCACAAAGAGCCCGTTTAAGGGAACTGACACAAAATATGCTAGGAATGAAAACACAAAAATAGTTAAAACAAACAATCTCACAAGTGGAAAAAATGTAAACAAAAATTCAGTAAGTTCATACTTAATGCAAATTCTAAGACAAAAAGAATCAAAATGAAGCAATGGTCGTAATCAAAATCGCATGTCTCAAATTATCAGCTCGACATAGAGCCAGGATAAAAGACGATATCATCAAAACTCAGCTTTGAAGACAAAGATTTTCTTAACGGGAAGACAATGTTATGAATATTTAATTATTTGATTTAAATAGTAAAGTAGGATATTTGAATAGACGTGACCATTCGTAAATAGTTTCTACGAGGCCTATAAACGCTAGTCCCAATATTCATTGTAATCAACTATTCATATTTTATCAATATTTATAAGTATTGAAGATGGAGCATCTTCCCCATTAGTATCCAGATACAGATTCTCCCTTACACTCGGATACGGTGTAACAACATCTAAGAAAGGGACATGACAATCCTCCCTTCCCAATAGTGTTTGTTCCCAAGCAATTTCAGACTCGAATGCTGCAAGATCTGCTCTCCTTCCCAAATTGCATCCTCACTAGGAAGTCCTCTCCACTGCACCAAGTATTCCTTGATAATTCTGCTCCTCAACCTTCTCTCTCTGATCTGTAAAATATTCTCTAGGACCAACACTAAATGCCTCTCATCATCAAGGGGATACAACTCCTTTGAGACCACAACTTGTTGCCCTACTTCCTTCTTGAGGTAGGATACATGGAAGACATTATGTATTTTACTTTCTAGAGGAAACTCTAGTTCATAGGCCACTTCACCTACCTTCTTCAAAATTTTGTAGCGCCCATAGAATCTTGGCTACAATTTCTCAACCCCATTTGCCTTCAGTGAAGATTGCCTATAGGGTTGCAACCTTAGATAAACTAAATCAACTTCTTGGAAGGTGTTGGCCCCCAACAACTTCCCCTTTTGTTTTCATCAAAACAAGGGCCCCCCATTTGAATTTTGTAAATATTTAGCCTTTAGTTTTCTTTTATTTTATCTTACTTGATTTAGCTAGTTGTTTGATGATCTCCTTCACATCCTTGGATTTATGTGATGTATTTTCTTTGACTTGGTTTTCATGGAAGATAGTTTGGCGATTGCTTCTCTTTTCAAGTTTTGGCTTTGAATTCTTCATGTGATAATGACTTTGCAACATCATTGTATCAAATCAGTTATTGAAAATTTATTATCATTTCATTATGTCATTTTCAAAACATATAGTTTCAAAAGAGACGGAATAATTGTTTTCAATTGAGTAAGCCATTGATTTTTAATAAGGACCTGTTTTAATTAGTTTTCTCAATTATATTTACATGTAGTTGATTATGAAAACCAATAATATTTACACGATAACGAATCAACGACTATCATTTTTACAAAGCCTAATTTTCATGTGAAAGATGTTTATTCTCTTAGCAATGCATGACCGAAGTTCTATTTTTCATTGTAATACGTGTGATTGAATATCACATCTTTTGTCATCATTCTTAAGGATATCCCATTTGCAAAACATAAGAATATTAATAACTAATGGAAATCCTACATCAAAATACCACAGAAGTTACTTACTCTTTCACTCTGATTATTTAAGATAAAAAGAACTTTTTGCCTTTCACTATATTCACCTTAAACGATAAATAGCGATCAGCAAGAATATGTAATGATAAATAGAAATTTGCAGAAATTGTTAGATAGGGTTTGATTTGGTAAGAGACTCGATCAAATGAAAGGAGAAGTTCTTTCTTGTTATTTATCATCTTGCTAGAGAGTCTTTTATCTTTAGCTCTCACGATATTTTGCAATAATTATTTCATTGCCTTCTTTTTTTCAGGTTTGGTAGGAAGGATGGAGGAATTCACGATGCAATCATTTTCTAGAATCGTCCATAGGTCACAGGAAGCTGAAGATTACGTGGAAGAAAAGACTTGATAGCTGAAATGATGAAGTTTATATGATACCTGCAACTTTTTATGAAAGATGATTCATCATCGAACGATAGATAAGGAAGAAAGTGAAGTTGAAGTTTTTGAGTGAAATGTAAGCTTAGCTGAGACATAGACTAGCAAACATCTTGTTGCATTGATAGCAATGAAAGTATTGTTATTTATCTCAACTATAAATGGAACTACTTTCAAACTTATTAACATCTTTTGGCTTATTCTCTTTTATATATATTAGGTTATCATAGTCTTTTAGATTTTTGAGTTAGCATATTTACAAATCTTGTGGTGATCTATTTTAGTAATTATATTTTCAGATAATGGTAATTGATTTATAATTCACTTTAATATATGTTGTGATTATGATTTAATTTGATTTTCTTTTGAATTTGATTATATCATGTTTAATCTTTTTACTCGGATTAGCATAACCATAGATTATACATATTAGTTTGATTAGATAGGTTAGATTGCATGTGTGGTTGGATTACTTATATAGCTTGCAAATGATATAAATTGTTGAAGAATGTAATCTCACATGTAGTTAGTTAGACGGTTAGGTGACCCATGGTATTTTCCGACCTATGGTATTCACCCATAGTATTGTTATTATGTATTTCCTATTCATACTTAGTCTAATAATGAGAAGGCAATCAATTTGTCCATAGTGTTTATGTTTGCTTCATTGTTTTCTTTATCATGTGTATAATCGTGTCACCAAAAAGGTTGTGGTGAGAAGAGATGTCAACTTCATTGAAGACAAATGCTAGAGTGATCCTTCAGACATACAACAAGAAGAAAGATCAGATATGCCAGATCTACCTATTATAATTCCAAGATTGGAAGTGCATCAACAAGAAGAAGCAACATAGAGTCTGCCACATAACCAAAAAACCAGAAGCTTGAGAGAGTTATATCAACAAACTCCAGTTCTTGAAGAGAAACTTCAGTATGCTCTATTCTCCTGTCATCCCACATCTTTTAATGAAGCAGTGAAGGATGCACAGTGGGTAAGAGCCATGAATGAAGAGATTGATGCAATAGAGAAAAACCAAACTTAGGATCTTATTGATATCACTACAGACAAAACCAATATTGGAGTCAAATGGATCAAGAAAATCCAGACTTGGGATCTTGTGTATATCCCTACAGATAAAACCAGTATTGGAGTTAAATGGGTCTATGACCCATTTGACTCTAATATTGGTTTTTTCTGTAGGGATATCAACAAGATCCAAGTTTGGTTTTTCTCTATTGCATCAATCTCTTCATTCATGGCTTTTACCCATTGACCGTGACTAGTTCTGAGTAGTGTGGTGGGAAATTAGAATACAAGAAAATCACTATTTGATCATTATTTTGATTATTGATAGTGGTTGTGTGAAGAAGATCGTTGTTGTGAAGATCGGTTGTGTTCCAACATTTGATGATCGTTGTTGGTGTGAAGAAGATCAACCCACCAAATCGGAATTCATACCCACCAAATCTTCCCACCTCTCATGAAGCGCATTGTTGAAAGGAAGGAAGCGTCCACCTCTAGATCGCCAAATCAGAAATTTTTTCATGGAAAGACCACCACACTCTTTCCCTTCGGGAAGTGCTTTACCAAAACAGGCCACCGCATCTTTCCCACATTGAAAGAGTGGTTCCACCACCATTTTTGAAGAGGCAAAGCATGGTACCACCGCACTGCTCAAGTTTAGAAAGAGCAGTGAACCTTTGAGACTTACTAATCCAGATTTATGCAGGAATGCAACAGAATACACAAATAACCATGGAAACAAATATGTAGTGGAAATAACACTTCATTTCATTAATCAATAACTAAAACTTGTTTACATATAGAATGGAAATAAACTAGCTAGAGTGCTGGTAGCTTATCTCTGAGAAGAGATGTGGTAGCTACATCCCTCTAAACCCTCTATTACAATGAGGCTCGAAGGCCTATATATTATTGAGAAACAATGGAAACCCTACACATCCAAAAACCTAACCCTAGGAGTTGAAACTCCTTAATGTGGGCCTTGTTGGGTAACTTGGTACATCAATTTCTCGGGGTCGTAACTTTAGCATACTACCTCCGTTTGACACGCATGATACATTGTTAGAAAGATCTGTTTAAGGACTACATCCATAAACCACAAATATCAAGTCCAAAACAGACTCATATTTTCCCGACCATTCAATGCCAAAAAAACGTCGTTTAGGGCCTCAAAATGGCTCCGAAAGTTTAGGACCCGAAAACTACCAAAAATAGTAAATTGTGCTACAATTAAGGAAACCAGAAAACTGAAAGAAACAGTGGTGGGGGTCCAAGAGGAATAGGTGGGTGGCCACCAATATCCTCTTGGATCATTCCTCCCCCCTTAGGAAGCAATGGTCCCCATTGCGTTGAGTTCCTCCATGAGATGAGGAAACTTCTGTTGAACTTGGTCCCTAGTGAGCCACTTTCACTGGTGAAGGAGTTGGTCTACTTTGACAACTCGATATAGCTGGATCTTCTGCTGGCAGGTGTTCTTGATCTATGTGTCCATAATCTGACCAATTGAGGCTTGTTCCATGCAGGTGGGGTTTAACTCTGTTGGTGTGAGTTGTTCTGCCATGTCTGATGTGTCCAATAGAGATGGAAAGTAGGGCCGAAGGCGGTCCACATTGAACACTGGGTGCAGACCAAGGAATGGTGGAATACTGAGCTTCAAGGCATTGTCCCCGATAGCCTTGGTGATGGTGTATGGCCCATATCGGAGCAGGCAAATCTTGCGGTGGGGTCCAACGAGGCGCTCCTTTTGTAAATGTAGCCACACTTTGTCGCCCACCTGGAAGTTGTGTTGCAACTGATGCTGATTATGTTGTTGCTTGTACTTAGCATTGGATCTGTCCAATATGTCATGAACCTGTTGGTGAATGTGCTGAATGCGCTCAATGAAGTTGTTTTCCTTGGAAACTTCAGACTGGATATGAGCTGAATCAGCCTGAGTAGCTGCAAATGGCATAGCTACGTCAATGGGACATAGTGGTTGGAATCCCAAGCCCACCTGAAAGGGGTTGTGGTTGGTTGAGCTGTGGAGGGCCCGGTTATAGCTGTGTTGTAGATAGGGGAGGCTCTCATCGCATGTGCATGGATTATTTGAGTTGTACATGCGCAAAATGTGTACGATCATCCTGTTAACGACCTCTATCTGGCCATCAGTCCAGGGATGGAAAGCTGTGGACTTTGTGAGCTTGGTGTCTAGCATTGACCATAGGCTAGACCAGAATGTACTAAGGAACCTGCTATCCCGGTCTGATATTATAGATTGTGGGATACCAAAGTGTACCCACACTCGTTCAAAGAAGAGTTTAGCAGTGGCTTCTGCTGTGATATTCTTCTTGTAGGCCGCCATTATGGCCATCTTTGAGAATCTGTCAACGATATGCCGTACCAAGCAAGGATATGTCGAGGAACTCCATTTCCTCCTGAATGTATCTATGCAGACAACTGCGATACTTCAGCATCAAATGTTTCTCTAAATCTTTGATACCCAACTTGGTGTGCAGGGTATGGAACAGATTCGTCAGCTCATGCACATCTTAATCTCTTTGCTGCCACAGCTTAGTCCATTGGATGTACTTGTGCTCATAGCTCCCCACTAGATAATATTGTCCCTTTATGGCATCTTGGGAAGAATTCCAAGTGGGCACGACTAAGAACAGAGAGGGTTCCTCCTCATCCTTTCTCTCACAGTAGGTTTCCCATCAGTCCTTGACATGGGGGGCGACTTTGAGTAGAGAAAAAGTAATATTTTCCTGGTCAGAAAAGTCATGAACCGAGAAATATCCTTATAATAGATTCAACCATTTATCTACAATGTCTGCATCTATTCGACCATCAAATATGGGAATGTCGAATTTTACTTGTACCTTAAAAGGGGCTGCACCTCCAGAGTGGCTACTAGATGCAGATGCACCCTAGTGGGAAGTCGTTGAAGGATATGGGCGAAGTTATCCATCATCGCGTTCCTTTGTTTTTCAAGGGCCTCCTCGAGCAACATTTTGATAGGATCTTCTGCGCCCTCATCTTTCTTTTCGTCCCCCATGGGTGGCCTTCGGGATTTGTGAGGTTGATCTTGCAATGGTTCAACCAGATCAAGCCCTAACTCTTTATACCACGCCCTCATTGGGGACATGCAAAGAATTAGGATCGAGAAAGAGCAGATTGCTGTGATACCACTGATATAGATTTATGCAGGAACGCAACAGAATACACAAATAACCATGGAAACAAATATGCAGTGGAAATAACACTTCATTTCATTAATCAATAACTGAAACTTGTTTACATACAGAATGGAAATAAACTAGCTAGAGTGCTGGTAGCTTATCTCTAAGAAGAGATGTGGTAGCTACATCCCTCTGAACCTTGTGTTACAATGAGGCTCAAAGGCCTATATATTATTGAGAAACAATGGAAACCCTACACATCCAAAAACCTAACCCTAGGAGGTCAAACGCCTTAATGTGGGCCTCGTTGGGTAACTTGGTACATCAATTTCCCAGGGTCGTAACTTTAGCATACTACCTTCGTTTGACGCGTATGATATATGGTTAGAAAGATCTGTTTAAGGACTACATCCATAAATAAAAAATATGAAGGCCGAAACAAACTCATATTTCCTCAACCATTCGATGCCAAAAAAACGTCGTTTAGGGCCTCAAAACGGCTCTGGAAGTTTAGGACCCGAAAACTGCCAAAAATAGTAAATTGTGCTACAATTAAGGAAACTGGAAAACAGAAAGAAACAGTGGTGGGGGTCCAATAGGAATAGGTGGGTGGCCACCAATATCCTCCTGGATCATTCCTCCCCCCTTAGGAAGCAATGGTCCCCATTGCGTTGAGTTCCTCCATGAGATGAGGAAACTTATGTTGAACTTGGTCCCTGGTGAAGGAGTTGGCCTGCTGTGACAACTCGATATAGCTGGATCTTCTGCTGGAGGGTGTTCTTGATCTGGGTGTCTATAATCTGATCAGTTGTGGCTTGTTCCATGCAGGCGGGGTTTAACTCTGTTAGTGTGAGTTTTTCTGCCACGTCTGATGTGTCAAGTAGAGGTGGAAAGTAGGGTCGAAGGTGGTCCACATTGAACACTGGGTGCAGACCAAGGAATGGTGGAATTCTAAGCTCGAAGGCATTGTCCCCGACAACCTTGGTGATGGTGTATGGCCCATATCGAAGCACGCGGAGCTTGCGGTGGGGTCCAACGAGGCGCTCCTTCTGTAAATGTAGCCACACTTTTTCAACCACTTGGAAGTTGTGTTGCACCCGATGCTGATCATGTCGCTGCTTGTACTTAGCATTGGATCTGTCCAATATGTCATGAACCTGTTGGCGAATGTGCTC
>LPNX010100428.1:432534-486777 GCA_001517045.1 Pseudotsuga menziesii | reverse complement strand
GAGCTGAATCAGCCTGAGTAGCTGCAAATGGCATGGCTACGTCAATGGGACATAGTGGCTGGAATCCCAAGCCCACCTAAAAGGGGCTGTGGTTGGTTGAGATGTGGAGGGCCCGGTTATAGCTGTGTTGTAGATAGGGGAGGCTCTCATCCCATGTGCATGGATGCTTTGAGTTGTACATGCGCAAAATGTGTACGATCATCCTATTGACGACCTCTGTTTGGCCATCAGTCTAGCAATAGAAAGCTGTGGACTTTGTGAGCTTGGTGTCTAGCATTGACCATAGGCTAGAACAGAATGTAATAAGGAACCTGCTATCCCGGTCTGATATTATAGACTGTGGGATACCAAAGTGTACTCACACTCATTCGAAGAAGAGTTTAGGCATGGCTTCTGCTGTGATATTCTTCTTGCAGGCTGCCATTATGGCCATCTTTGAGAATCTGTCAACGACCACAAACACACAATCGTTACCGTGCTTAGTAGAAGGAAGGCCTGACATGTAATCCCTAGAGATGGATTCCCAAGGTCGAATAGGGGTAGGCAACGGAGTATAGAGGCCTTGCTTCTTGATGGATGGTTTGGCAATGGCGCAGGCAGTGCAGGATCAGATGTACTTCTCGACGTCCTATCGAAGGTTCGGCCAATAGAAATACTTCTGCAGTACTGCCACTATTTTCTTGACCCCTAAATGCCCAGCGACCTGATTGTAGTGCGCATCCCAAATCATCTTGGCACGCTCGCTTGTAGGAACACAAAGGTGTCCCATGTGACACAGTAGTACATCCTAGAGGTGAAATTTTGGAACTTGGTTTCCCTCCAAGAGCGTTTGGTATGTGTGGCTGAATTTTGGATCGCTCTTATAGAGAAGTGGCCAATCAGAAGTCTCGTTCCCACAAGAGTTGAGCACGGTCGTTATCGCCACGATTGGTGGTCGGTTGAGGTAGTCTGCAACATTATTGGTGCTTCCCTTCTTGTACTTGATGTTCAAATGAAACTGTTGTAGATATGTGGACCACTTTTGATGGTGATCGTTCTGTAACTTCCCTTGTGTCTGCATGAACTGCAGGGGTCGGTGGTCTGTGTGGATGATCGTTTCCTTCCCCAAAATGTAATGCTTCCATTGCCGGCAATCCTGTACAATGGAATACATCTCTTTGTCACAAGTGGGATATTTGCGGACTGTGTCTGACAGCGTCTCACTGTGATATGCCACTGGATGCCCTTGTTGAGTAAGGACTGCCCCAATAGCATAGTCATAGGCATCTATCTCAATCTCAAACGGTTGTTGCAAGTCTGGTAATGTGAGCACTGGGCCAGAACAGAGGTGATGTTTCAATTCTGCAAACGCCTTCTGCTGAGTTTCTGACCAAAATAATTTTGCTTTCGCTCCTCCCTTGGTGACTTGACTCAAGGGCCAAGTGATATGAGAGAATCCCAACAGGAACCTGCGGTAGAAATTAGCAAGGCCCAAAAAGCTGCGAAGCTCTATTAGAGTAGTTGGGGCTAGCCAATCCCGAATGACTTGGATCTTGGTTGGATCCACATGTACCCCACAGTCATCAATAATGTATCCTAGATACTAAACCTGGGTCATGCAAAAAGTGCACTTGTCCAAATTGGCTGCTGCAATGTTTGGAGGACCTGTCGGATGTGGTGGAGGTGCTCTTCCCAAGTCTAGCTGAAGATCATGATGTCATCCAAGTACACTACTACAAATGAGTTAGTGAATGGCCACAAGATGTCGTCCATCAGTCTCATGAAGGTTGCAGGAGCATTCATCAGCCCGAAAGGCATGATCAACCATTCGAAAAGGCCCTCCTTGGCTTTGAAGGCAGTCTTCCACACATCGGTCGGCTCGATCGGTACCTGGTGATACCCGGACTTTAGGTCGATCTTGCTAAAATATTTTTCCCCTTTAAGCTTGTCCAGGAGGTCATCAATCTGTGGTATCGGGTACCTATTCCGGATAGTGATCTTGTTCAGCATCTGATAGTCAATACAGAGTCTCTAAGTCCCATCCTTTTTTTGTACCAACACGATCGGGCTCCCACAGGGCAATGAACTTGGCCGGAAGTGACCCTTCTGGAGCAGCTCCTGAATTTGCCTCTTGATTTCATCATTCTCTAAAACAGAGCGGTAGTAGATCGATCCATTGGGAAGCGACGTACCTGGGGTAAGATCGATGGGGTGCTTGACCTGACAGTGGAGAGGCACCCCGGTGGGTGAGGTGAATTTGTCCCGGTACTCCTCCATGACCTTGTCCATTTGTTGTTGTCATGTGGAGGGGCCCTATCTGGAAGTTGTGGCCACGATATTCTTCTTTCCCTGAGGGCGGATCATCAATAAAACAAACTTCCCAGTTTTGGAAATGAGCTTACTGCATTGTTTTGCAGTAACCAAAGAGATAGCAGTAAGGGGTGGTACCTCTGGCATCCTGTACAAATTATTTCCCAAGGTAATAATAACAGCGCGAGGCCGGGACTCATACACAGCATGTCACTTCCATAAGTATGGTGGACCTAATAATACATCACAAACATCAAGAGGAGCAATATCACATAATACCTCATCAGTGAAGGGCTTGATGCTGTAGGGAAGGTGACACTATTCGCTGACGCGAAGGTCTCGTCCTTGGTGAAGCCACCCGATGGTGTACCGCTGCGGGTGTGATGTGGTCGGCAAACCCAACCGCTTCATGACCTCTGCTGAAATTAGGTTCTTTTGGCTCCCACTGTCGACGATGAACTGTAGCGGGGAACCCTTTACCCATATCTAGGAGTGGAAAAGATGCTCCTCCTCCTCTGAATCTTCTGGTTCTTCCTTTTGGATCTTCGTGGTGGTAATGGTGGGGTTGGGCTCTGCATCGATAATATTCTTCCCTCTGTCATTCCCCTTCTCGGTTTCAGATTCAGTTCTAGAGTATGCATTTGATTCAGAAGCCTTTATCTCAGCCACCAGTGACTGCTTAGCCCAACACTCACCTGTGTTGTGAGTGGGGCTCTTATGGAACTCGCACCACTTTCCCACTTCCTTCTTCAGCTTTGCAGTGTTGCTTTTTTCTTGAGGATTTGGCAAGTTTTCTTGAGTCTCCATGCCTTTGTTGTGTCCTTGGTTCTACATTTTGGGGGCACCTTTCGCTTGCTTCTGATTCGCAGATCCAAAGTCTCGCTTTTTCTGTTTGAATTTTTGCTCGATTTTGGCATCATACCGATATGTTGTACCAAGCGAGGAGATGTCGAGGAAATCCATTTCCTCCTGAATGTATCTATGCAGACAACTACGGTACTTCAGCACCAAATGTTTCTCTAAATCTTTGATACCCAACTTGGTGCACAGGGTATGGAACAGATTCGTCAGCTCATGCACATCTTGATCTCTTTACTGTCGCAGCGTAGTCCATTGGATGTACTTGTCCTCATAGCTCCCCACCAGATAATATTGTCCCTTTATGGAATATCGGAAATAATTCCAAGTG
This sequence comes from Pseudotsuga menziesii, assembly GCA_001517045.1. Classification (NCBI taxonomy): domain Eukaryota; kingdom Viridiplantae; phylum Streptophyta; class Pinopsida; order Pinales; family Pinaceae; genus Pseudotsuga; species Pseudotsuga menziesii. Next base: position 483,299 of record LPNX010100428.1, on the reverse strand, counting down.
GGCATGGCTGAGAATAGAGAGGGTTCCTCCTCATCCTTTCTCTCACAGTAGGTTTCCCATCAGTCCTTGACATGGGGGGCGGCTTTGAGTAGAGAAAAATTAATCTTTTCCCAGTCAAAAAAGTCATGAACCGAGAAATATCCTTTTAATAGATTCAACCATTTATCTACCGCGTTTTCATCTATTCAACCATCAAATATGGGAATGTCGAAGTTTACTTGTACCTTAAAAGGGGTCGCACCTCCAGAGTGGCTGCTAGATGCAGATGCACCGCCAGTGGGAAGTCGTTGAAGGATATGGGCGAAGTTATCCATCATCGCGTTCCTTTGTTTTTCAATGGCCTCCTCGAGCAACATTTTGATAGGATCTTCTGCACCCTCGTCTTTCTTTTCGTCCCCCATGGGTGGCCGTCAGGATTTGCAAGGCTGATCTTGCAAAGGTTCAACCAGATTGAGCCCTAACTCTTTATACCCCGCCCTCGTTGGGGACATGCACAGAAGGATCGAGAAAGAGTAGATTGCTCTGATATCACTGATCCGGATTTATGTAGGAATGCAACAGAGTACACAAATAACCATGGAAACAAATATACAGTGGAAATAACACTTCATTTCATTTATCAATAACTAAAACTTGTTTACATACAGAATGGAAATAAACTAGCTAGAGTGCTGGTAGCTTATCTCTAAGAAGAGATGTGGCGGCTACATCCCTCTGAACCCTTTCTTACAATGAGGCTCAAAGTCCTATATATTATTGAGAAACAATGGAAACCCTACACATCCAAAAACCTAACCCTAGGAGGTGAAACGCCTTAATGTGGGCCCTGTTGGGTAACTTGGTACATCAATTTCCCAGGGTTGTAACTTTAGCATACTACCTCTGTTTGATGCGCATGATACATAGTTATAAAGATATGTTTAAGGACTACATCCTTAAATGAAAAATATTAAGACCAAAATGGACTCATATTTTCCTAACCATTCGATGCCAAAAAAACGTCGTTTAGGGCATCAAAACGGTTCCGGAAGTTTAGGACCCGAAAACTGCCAAAAATAATAAATTGTGCTACAATTAAGGAAACTAGAAAACTAAAAGAAACAGTGGGTGGGGGTCCAAGAGGAATAGGTGGGTGGCCACCAATATCCTCCTGGATCATTCCTTCCCCCTTAGGAAGCAATGGTCCCCGTTGCGTTGAGTTCCTCCATGAGATGATGAAACTTATGTTGAACTTGGTCCCTGGTGAAGGAGTTGGCCTGCTTTGACAACTTGATATAGCTGGATCTTCTGCTGATGGGTGTTCTTGATCTTGTGTCGATAATCCGATCAATTGTGGCTTGTTCCATGTAGGCAGGGTTTAACTCTGTTGGTGTGAGTTTTTCTGCCACGTCTGATGTGTCCAGTAGAGGTGGAAAGTAGGGCCGAAGGCGGTCCACATTGAACACTGGGTGCAGACTAAGGAATGGTGGAATACTGAGCTCGAAGGAATTGTCCCCGACAGCCTTGGTGACGGTGTATCACCCATATTGGAGCGGGCAAAGCTTGTGGTGGGGTCCAGCGAGGCGCTCCTTCTGTAAATGTAGCCACACTTTGTCGCCCACCTGGAAGTTGTGTTGCACCCGATGCTGATCATGTCGCTGCTTGTACTTAGCATTGGATCTATCCAATATGTCATGAACCTGTTGGTGAATGTGCTGAATGTGCTCAATAAAGCTGTTTTCCTTGGAAAATTCAGACTGGATATGAGCTGAATCATCCTGAGTAGCTGCAATGGCATGGCTACGTCAATGGGACATAGTGGATGGAATCCCAAGCCCAGCTGAAAGGGGTTGTGGTTGGTTGAGCTATGGAGGGCCTGGTTATAGCTGTGTTGTATATAGGGGACTCTCTCATCCCATGTGCGTGGATGCTTTGAGTTGTACATGTGCAAAATGTGTATGATCATCTTGTTGACGACCTCTGTCTGGCCATCAGTCTGGGGATGGAAAGCCGTGGACTTTGTGAGCTTGGTGTCTAGCATTGACCATAGACTAGACTAGAATGTACTAGGGAACCTGCTATCCCGGTCTGAGATTATAGACTGTGGGATACCAAAGTGTACCCACACTCGTTCAAAGAAGAGTTTAGCAGTGGCTTCTGCTGTGATATTCTTCTTGCAGGCCACAATTATGGCCATCTTTGAGAATCTGTCAACGACCACAAACACAGAGTCGTTGTCATGCTTAGTAGAAGGAAGGCCTGACATGTAATCCATGGAGATGGATTCCCAAGGTAGACCAGGGGTAGGCAACGAAGTATAGAGGCCTTGCTTCTTGATGGATGGTTTGGCAATGGCACAGGCAGTGCAGGATCAGATGTACTTCCCAACGTCCTATCGAAGGTTTGTCCAATAGAAATACTTCTGCAGTACTGCCACTGTTTTCTCGACCCTGAAATGCCCAGCGACCCGACTGTAATGCGCTTCCCAAATCATCTTGGCATGCTCGCTTGAAGGAACACAAAGTTGTCCCATGTGACATAGTAGTACATCCTGGAGGTGAAATTTTGGAACTTGGTTTCCCTCCAAGAGCGTCTGGTATGTGTGGCTGAATTCTGGATCGCTCTTGTAGAGAAGCATCCAATCAGAAATATCATGCCCACAAGAGTTGAGCACGGTCGTTATCGCCACGATTGGTGGTCGGTTGAGGCAGTCTGCAACATTATTGGTGCTTCCCTTCTTGTACTTGATGTTCAAATGAAACTGTTGTAGATATGTGGACCACTTCTGATGGCGATCGTTCTGTAACTTCCCTTATGTCTGCATGAACTGCAGGGGTTGGTGGTCTGTGTGGATGACCATTTCCTTCCCCAAAATGTAATGATTCCATTGTCGGTAAGCCTGTAAAATGGAATACATCTCTTTGTCATAAGTGGGATCTTTGCAGATTGTGTCTGACAGTGTCTCACTGTGATATTCCACTAGATGCCCTTGTTGAGTAAGGACTGCCCCAATAGCATAGTGAGAGGCATCTGTCTCGATCTCAAATGGTTGTTGCAAGTCTGGCATTGTGAGCACTAGGGCACAACAGAGGCGATGTTTCAATTCTGCAAATGCCTTCTGCTAAGTTTCTGACCAAAATAATTTTGCTTTCGCTCCTCCCTTGGTGACTTGACTCAAGGGCCAAGTGATATGAGAGAGTCCCAAAACCAACTTGCGGTAGAAATTAGCAAGGCCCAAAAAGCTGCGAAGCTCTGTTAGAGTAGTTGGGGCTGGCCAATCCCGAATGACTTGGATCTTAGTTGGATCCACATGTACCCCACAGTCATCAATAATGTATCCTAGATACTGAACCTGGGTCATGACAAAAGTGCACTTGTCCAAATTGTCACACAACTTGTGCTGCTGCGATGTTTGGAGGACCTGTCGGATGTGGTGGAGGTGCTCTTCCCAAGTCTGGCTAAAGATCAGGATGCCATCCAAGCAAACTACTAAAAATGAGTTGGTGAATGGCCGCAAGATGTTTTCCACTAGTCTAATGAAGGTTGCAGGAGCATTCGTCAGCCCGTAAGGCATGACCAACCATTCAAAATGGCCCTCCTTGACTTTGAAGGTAGTCTTCCACACATCGGTCAGCTCGATCGGTACCTGGTGATGCCCAGACTTTAAGTCGATCTTGCTAAAATATTTTGCCCCTTCAAGCTTGTCCAGGAGGTCATCAATCCATGGGATTGGGTACCTATTTCGGACAGTGATCTTGTTCAGTGCCTGATAGTCAATACAGAGTCTCCAAGTCCTATCCTTTTTCTGTACCAACATGATCGGGCTCCCACAGGGCGATGAACTTGGCCGGATGTGACCCTTCTGCAGCAACTCCTGAATTTGCCTCTTGATTTCATAATTCTCCAAAACAGAGCAGCGGTAGATCGGCCCATTGGGCAGCGGCGCACCTTGGGTCAGATCGATGGCGTGCTTGACCTGACAGTGGAGAGGCACCCCGGTGGGTGAGGTGAATATATCCCGGTACTCCTCCATGACCTTGTACATTTGTTGGTTTCGTGAGGAGGGGCCATGTCTAGAGGTTGTGGCCACGATCTTCTTCTTTATTTGAGGGCAGATCATCAAGAAAACAAACTTCCCGGTTTTGGAAATGAGTTTACTGCATTGTTTTGCAGTAACCAAAGAGATAGCGGTAGGGGGTGGTACCTCTGGTATCCTGTACAAATTATTTCCCAAATTAATAATAACAGCGCGAGGCCGGGACTCATACATAGCATGTCGCTTCCATAAGTATGGTTGACCTAATAATACATCACAAACATCAAAAGGAGCAATATCACATAATACCTCATTGGTGAAGGGCTTGATGCTGTAGGGAAGGCGGCACTGCTGACTAACGCGAAGATCTCGTCCTTGGTGAAGCCACCCGATGGTGTACAGCTGCAGGTGTGCTGTGGTTGAAAAACCCAACCGCTTCATGACCTCTGCTGAAATCAGGTTCTTTTGGATCCCACTGTCGATGATGAACTGTAAGGGGGAACCCTTTACCCACATCTGGGAGTGGAAAAGATGCTCCTCCTCCTCTGAATCTTCTGGTTCTTCCTTTTGGATCTTCATGGTGGAAATGGTGGCATTGGGCTTTGCATCAATAATCTTATTCCCTCTGTCATTCCCCTTCTCGTTTTTAGATTCAGTGTCAAAGTATGCATCTGATTCAGAAGCCTTTATCTTAGCCACTAGTGACTGCTTAGCCCAACACTCACTTTTGTTGTGAGTGGGGCTCTTATGGAACTCGCACCACTTTCCCACTTCCTTCTTCGGCTTTGCAGTGTTGCTCTTTGCTTGCGGATTTGGCAAGTTTTCTTGAGTCTCCATGCCTTGGCTGTGTCCTTGGTTTTGCGGTTTGGGGGCACCTTTCCCTTGCTTCTGATTCGCAAATCCAAAGTCTCGCTTTTTCTGTTTGAATTTTTGCTTAGTTTTGGCAGCATACCGATATGCCGTACCAAGCGAGGAGATGTCGAGGAACTCCATTTCCTCCTGAATGCATCTGTGCAGACAACTGTGGTACTTCAGCACCAAAAGTTTCTCTGAATCTTTGATACCAAACTTGGTGTGTAGGGTATGGAACAGATTCGTCAGCTCATGCACATCTTGATCTCTTTGCTGTTGTAGCATAGTCCATTGGATGTACTTGTCCTCATAGCTCCCCACTGGATAATATTGTCCCTTTATGGCATTTCGGAAAGAATTCCAAGTGGGTACGGCTGAGAACAGAGAGGGTTCCTCCTCATCCTTTTTCTCACAATAGGTTTCCCACCAGTCCTTGACATGGGGGGTGGCTTTGAGTAGAGAAAAAGTAATATTTTCCCAGTCAGAAAAGTCATGAACCGAGAAATATCCTTCTAATAGATTCAACTATTTATCTATAGTGTCTGCATCTATTCGACCATCAAATATGGGAATGTTGAAGTTTACTTGTACCTTAAAAGGGGTTTCACCTCCAGAGCGGCTGCTAGATGCAGATGCGTCGCCAGTGGGAAATCGTTGAAGGATCTGGGTGAAGTTATCCATCATAGCGTTTCTTTGTTTTTCAAGGGCCTCCTCGAGCAACATTTTGATAGGATATTCTACGCCCTCATATTTCTTTTCATCCCCCATGGGTGGCTGTCGGGATTTGCGAGGCTGATCTTGCAGAGGTTCAACCAGATCGATCCCTAACTCTTTATACCCGCCCTCATTGGGGACATGCAAAGAAGGATCGAGAAAGAGCAGATTGCTCTAATACCACTGATCCGGATTTATGTAGGAACGCAACAGAGTACACAAATAACCATGGAAACAAATATGCAGCAGAAATAACACTTCATTTCATTAATCAATAACTCAAACTTGTTTACATACAGAATGGAAATAAACTAGCTAGAGTGCTGGTAGCTTATCTCTGAGAAGAGATGTGGCGGCTACATTCCTCTAAACCCTCTGTTACAATGAGGCTCGAAGGCCTATATATTATTTAGAAAAAATGGAAACCTTACACATCCAAAAAACTAACCCTGGGAGGTGAAACGCCTTAATGTGGGCCCCGTTGGGTAACTTGGTACATCAATTTCTCGGGGTCGTAACTTTAGCATACTACCTCCGTTTGACGCGCATGATACATCGTTAGAAAGATATGTTTAAGGACTAAATCCATAAATAAAAAATAGTAAGTCTAGAATGGACTCATATTTTCCCGACCATTCGATGCCAAAAAAACGTCATTTAGGGCCTCAAAACGGTTCCGGAAGTTTAGGACCCGAAAACTTCCAAAAATAGTAAATTGAGCTACAATTAAGGAAACTAGAAAACTGAAAGAAACAGTGGTGGGGTTCCAAGAGGAATAGGTGGGTGGCCACCAATATCCTACTGGATCACTTACAACAACTCTTGGCGTTGTGCCCCCTCACCGCCCTTTGCCATTGCACAAGGAGCGGTGATCGATTTTTTGTCAAAAAAAAAAAGGGAAGATCGCTCAGTCATATAATGGCTAGCACTAGCACATTGAAGTCGATATTTGGACCTATTCTAACTAGGGTCAACTATGAGTGTTGATATATCAAGATGAAAATGTTTCTCCAGCTCAAAAATTGTTGGGATATGGTTGAAACTGAGTTCAAAGAACCAGATACTAATGCTCTCGCCGCAATGAATAATTCCTAGAAGAGTGTTGTCGAAGCTCGTCGAGACCGAGATCTCACAACCACATGGCTGATACAAATTTGCATCAAGGATTCCATTTTCCCTCGGATATCAGAAGCTACTAGCGCATATCAAGCTTGGAATCTGATTGCCTCAGCCTACAAAGGAACCGATTGTGCAAAAATGGTAAGACTGCAAACCCCACGACTTCAATTTGAAAGCTTAAAGATGAAAGATTCAGAGGCTGTAGATTAGTTTATGACTAGGGTTTCGAGCAATGTGACCCAATTTCAAACCTATAATGAACCTCTAGAATAGAAGATAGTTGTTTAAAATATTCTTAGGTGTCTCACCAAGAAGTTTGCTATGGTAGTGAATGCCATAGAAGAGGCAAAAGATATGTCTTAGTTCACCCTAGAAGAGTTGACCGGATCTCTTTTATCTCATGAATCTTGACTCAATCAAGAAGAAGAGTCGATGGTCAATGATTTCAACACCCAAGCTTCCCTCAACAGAGGTCGAGGAAGAGGAGGACGAGGTAGAGGAATAATAGGCTGAGGGTCTCCAGCTACAAAGAAGAGAACCAGTTACAGTCATGAACACTCAGATCATTCAGAACACTCTCACAACTCTCAAGGTCAGAGGGTAAGAGGCAAGAGATGGACCAATAAGTCCAATATTAAGTGTAACTACTGCAATATGTATGCACTATGAATGAGAAGGAAGAAAGGAGCAAGCTGACCAGAACATTAATAGAACAATAGCAGATCCAATGTCTATAAATAAGAAGAAGGCTCATTAGAGATGATGTTATGTCTTATCAAGCAACTGAGGAACACTGCAGCTCAGATCTATGGCTACTAGATAGTAGTTTCAACAATCACATGATAGGTAACAAGTCACTATTCTCTAGTTTGGATTCTTCTGTTGTCACGAATATCAAGCTAGGAGATGACTTTCTGGTCCATCCAAAGGAAAATGTACTATCCTTGTTCTTACAAAGCAAAATGAAAAGAAATTTATGCATGAGTTGTTTTATGTACCACATTTGAATGTAAATTTGATCAGTATAGGTCAATTACTTCAGAACTAGTATGATATTTGGTTTTATGATACATATTGTGATATCTATGATAAACCACCCAGTAAGAGACTCGTAGCCAAAGTTGAAATGACCAAGAATATAATTTTTTCTCTCAGTCTCAAGAGTGCCAACCTTCCCGAGTCTGTAGCCCATATAGTTTCCAGTCTAGATGAATCTTGGTTATGGAACTGTAGATTCGGTCATCTTCCCTTCAAAAGTCTCAATCTTTTGCACAAACAGTTAATGGTCAAAGGGTTACCGGTTAGTCATGAACAATCCAACACATGTGACGATTGTATCACTGGTAAACATCAAAAGGACAGCTTCCCCACTTCCACATCTCAAGCCAAAGAACATCTTGAGTTATTTCATACAGACCTATGTGGACCCATGCAAACCCAATCCATAGGAGGTAGTTTTATTTTCTTATCATTATTGATGATTTCAGCAGGAAAAAAAGGATTTATTTCCCCAGGAACAAATCTGAGACCTTCTCCAGGTTCAAAGAGTTCAAGGCTCTTACTGAGAAGCAAGCTGGAAAGTTCATTAAAATGCTCAAGTCATATGGTGGCGGTGAATACGATTCACATGACATTTTAGACTTTTGCAAGCAGCATGGCATCTAGAGACAGTTCACCACCAGATACACTCCACAACAGAATGGAGTTGCTGAATGAAATAACCGGACCATCATGAACATGGGCCATAGCATGTTGTCACACAAGAAGTTATCAGATGAGTATTGAGATGAAGTTTTTGCATGCTTAGTCTACTTACTCAACAGATCACCTACGATGATTGTCTAGGACAAGATTCCCGAAGAAGCATGGAGTGGCACTAAGACTAGTGTCGCACATCTCTGAATTTTCGGTTCTGTTGCGTTTGCGCATATACCTGATGAACTTAGAAGAAAATTGGATAAGATGAGTGAGCATTGCATTTTCACTGGTTACAGTGAATAGCACAAGGCATACAAACTGTATAATCCTATCACCAAAAAGGTTGTGGTGAGCCGCAGACGTCAAATTCATTGAAGACAAATGTTGGAGTGATCCTTCAAACATACAACAAGAAGAAAGATCTGATCTGCTAGATCTACCTATCAGACTTCCAAGATTGGAAGTGTAGCAGAGAGTCCACCACAGAACCAAAAAACTAGAAGCTTGATAGAGTTATATGAACAGACTCCAGTTCTTGAAGAGCAAATTCAGTATGCTCTATTCTCCTGTCATCCCACATATTTTAGTGAAGTAGTGAAGGATGCATAGTGGGTAAAATCCATGAATGAAGAGATTGATGCAATAGAGAAAAACTAGACTTGGGATCTTGTTGATATCCGTGTAGACAAAACCAGTATTGGAGTCAAATGGGTCTATAAGACCAAACTGAATGAAAAAGTATAACTTGAAAAGCACAAGGCAATGTTGGTTGCCAAAGGATATGCACATAATTATGGTGTATATTATGATGAAACCTTTGCTCCTGTAGCAAGGATGGATACCATCAGAGCTATACTTTCCATTGCAGCAACAAATCAATGGTCGGTGTATCAAATTGATGTGAAATCTGCCTTTCTTAATGGTATTCTGAAAGAAGAAGTTTATGTAGACCAGCCACCTGGTTATACTTTCAAAGGTCATGAACACAGAGTGTTTAAGCATAAAAAGGACTTGTATGGTCTAAAACAAGCTCCACGATCTTGGTACAATAGGATTGACTCCTACCTTATCAACAATGGTTTCAGCAGAAGCAGTAATGAGCCCACTATGTATGTCAAAACATATCAAGGTAAAATATTGCTTGTATGTCTTTATGTTGATGACATGATTTACACTGATAATTTGATGCTTGAAGATTTCAGGATAGTCATGAAAAAGGAATTTGAAATGACTGATGTAGGACTGATGAAGTACTTCCTTGGTCTATAAGTTACTCAAATTGATAAAGATATTTTTATTTTCCAACATAAGTATGCTACTGATATTTTGCAGAGATTCAGAATGGATAGATGTAAACCAGTAGAAACCCTCATTGCTCTTTGCACCAAGTTAACCAAGAATGATGATGGACCTACATTAAATGATACACTTTATAAACGAATGGTAGGTATTTTAATTTATTTGACTGCAACTAGACCTGATTTGATGTATGTTTTTAGTCTTATTTCTAGATTTATGGATTCTCCCAAAGACTCTCACTAGAAATTTGGAAAAAGAATTCTGAGATATGTTGCAGGAACACTTGGATATGGCGTCTGGTAGACTCATACACCATACAATACTCTCATAGGTTACAATGACAGTGATTTTGCAAGTAGTATTGATGATAGGAAAATCACATCTAGTTATGCTTTCCATTTGGGTACAGATATGATCTCTTGGGCATCTCAGAAACAACCCATTGTTAGCATGTCTTTTGCAGAAGTAGAATATGTAGCAGCCACCACGACAGCTTGCCATGCAGTTTGGCCATGCAGACTTTTCAGGGATACGGGACACACTAAAAAGGATCCCACTTCTATTTTCTGTGATAATATCTCTGCAATACAGTTGTCCAAACATAATGTATTTCATAGAAAAAGTAAACACATTGACACTAACTATCATTTCATTCATGAGTTAGTCAATGATGGAAAATTTTCCTTACTTTTTTACAGCTCTAAGGAGCAGTTGGCTGACATGTTCACCAAACCATTGGGAACATCTGCATTTGTATATCAGAGAGAGCACTTATACATAGACAATGTTGAAGATGTACTACCATTTGAGATTAAGGGGGTGTGTTAAAGAATGTAATCTCACATGTAGTTAGTTAGTTGGTTAGGTGATCCATGGTATTTTCCGACCTATGGTATTCACCCATAGTATTGTTATTTTGTATTTCCTATTTATACTCAGTCTAATAATGAGAAGGAAATTAATCTTCCCATAGTGTTTTTGTCTGCTTCATTTTTTTCTTTATCATCAATAGATACAAAATTACATTTTGTAGCTACTAAGTTGTTTCAATTAGAGTGCATGATAAACTAAGTGTGTATTTGATTTTAGAATAACTTTACATTTAGGAAATTAGACAATTTGACTGCAAGAATCTCTAGCTTAGAGAGCAAAATTTCTTATAGGAAGAGAGAAAGCCTTCTTATAGGCAACATGACCTGTATTCCTGTGAAATATAGCTATCCCAAACATATAAGGGTTTGCTTTAAACAACTTGTGTGGGCATTCTTTCCATAGATTTCTACCTCATAGAAAATCCGGCCAAAATAAGGTTCTCTCGGTTTTGCTTATCTACATTCATCTTCTGATTTGTTCTCCTTTTATTCAACCTGCAAGTTATAAGTATGTCTTGACTCTCTTTGAGCCAATATTTACCCTTTTATGTCTTGTAATCCCCAAATATCATATATGCAAATGTGGGGTCATCATGACCATATAGATCTTTAAAGGGTGACATATCGATGGATAGATGAAAAGTAGTGTAATGGAAGAATTCTACTAAATTTAGCCAAGTGGACCACGCCTTCTGCTGCCTGGAAACATAATTTCTATGGTAACATTCAAGACAATGATTCACCCTCTCAATTCGGACATTAGTATGAGGGTGATATCTTGTGCTTAAATCCAATTTTGTTCCCACCAACCCTAATAGTTCTTGCCATAAATTACTAGTGAATTTGTTGTCCCTTTCACCGACTATGGACTTGGGCATGCCATGCAGTTTGAACACTTCCCTGAAAAATATCCCAACCACTTGGTTGGATGCAATAGTGGTTGTGAAAAAAATGTGCAAATTTAGTCAATCTATCAACTACAGCAACAATACAGTCTTTACCTTGACTCTTGGGTAGACTGGTGATGAAGTCCATTGATACACTTTCCTATTTCTGTTCTGAATGAGTATGTTCCACTTTGTTCTAATGGTTGTAGTGGGCCATATGGATGAGTATGTTCCACTTTTTTTTGTTTGCATGACACACGTGTTCTCACATGCTCCATCACATCATTCTGTAGGCTCTTCCAAGAGAACCTTTCTCTCACCTTCCTATAGGTTTTCAAAAAACTTGGATGCCTAGCTAGTGGCACATCATGAGTTGATTCTATAATATTCTTCTTTAACGATGATTCTGGGACCAAGAAGAACCTATCTTTGTAGTATATGACATAATTAAGGATCTTATAGTCATCATTATATATCAGCCCATGCAATAACTCATATTCAAACTAGTTATTTGAATATTCTATTGCTAGTTGTGTCTTCCAATCATCCCGAGTTTTCAACGTCGCAAGAGTTTGATTTCTAAAGAGAGAATCAACAACCACATTAGAAATCCCCTTCTTATATTCAATTTCAAAATCAAAATCTTGGATTTTACTCACCCATTTTTGTTGCCTATCATTGAGTTCCTTTTGTGACAATAAGTACTTCAAACTTTTATGGTCAGTCTTGATGACAAATCTCCTCTGTACTAAATATTGTATCAACTTAACAAGTGCATGCATTATAACCAACATCTTTTTATCGCATATTAAATAAATCCTTTCATGAGGCTAAAAATTCTTGCTCCCAAAGGAAATTAGGTGTTTATTTTGCATTAAGACAACCTCAATTCCTTCTCCCGATGCATTGCATTCAATAGAAAAAAGTTGTGAAAATTTTGGAAGTGCAATAACATGACAACTACTCATTACCTCTTTCATCTATTTGAATGCTTGATATGCTTCTTCTGACCAGCCATAGGCCCCCTTCTTAGTGAGATATGTCAGTGGGGTTGATAACTTGGAGAATCTTTTGACAAACTTTCGATAATAAGTACACAAAGCAATGAACCCTCTCAACTCCGTGATATTCTTTGGACTTGGACAATCCATGATGACTTGAATCTTCTCCATGTGAAACTTAACTCCTTCTTGACAAATCACATGAACAAGATAAAATATCTCAGCCAATCCAAATTCACATTGAGACAACTTAGCATAAAAATATTGGCCAGCCAATATAGTTAGCACAGTGTCCAAATGGTACAAATGTTCTTCCCAATTTTTACCGTAAATTAGAATATCATCAAAGAATACTAGAACAAACTTACGAAGTTGTTTTCTGAAAAATATGTTCATACAAAACTGGAAGGTGGCTGGTGCATTAGTCAAGCCAAAAGGGATGAATAATATTCAAAGTTCCCATAATGACACGGCAATGTTGTATTTAGGATATCCTCCTCCCCCATGTGAATTTGGTGGTAGCTGGAACAGAGATCAATATTTGAAAATTATTTAACTCCATGAATTTCATCCATCAGTTGATCTATCCTTGGAATAGGATATATGTTCTTGATGGTATTTTTAATGAGATATTTGTAGTCTATACACATGCACATGGACCCATGTTTCTTCTTGACAAGGAATACCAAGTAAATAAAAGGACTTGAACTTGGTTAGATGAAACACAATTCAAGCAGTTCTTTGATGGTTCGCTCTATGTCATCCTTGAATAGTTTTGGATGCTTGTAAGAATGAACTTTGATAGGTGATGTGCCTATCTCCAACTCAATTTTGTGCTCCACTCCCCGATCTCATGGATTACCATGAAGAAGGTCCCCAAACACCTTCTTGTTCTTTCGAAGAAGCTTGTTTATGTCTTTAGGATATTGAGCTATATCCAAGGTAGTTCCTTGAATGGTGATCAGGAACTCAACATCCCACTCAATGTCTCCATGCCTGAAAATGGATCTCGTACTATCACTAGTACATAGGGCTCAAAATTTCCATGAAATATTTCCACGAATAAGTTAAAATCAGAATTTTCATGGATAACAAATAAAAAAGTTTGAAAAAAAATGTTATGGCCCCCGATAATCGTCGTTGTAGCAATGGAAATTACATTTTGTCGCTATAGAGACACATATTTGTGGAAATAGTGATGAAACAAGAAGTTTGTCTCTATAGAGACGATAAAATTAACACGTGCAACATCAACAGTCATCACAGTAACGATCATTGAATTTTTGTTATTGTTGAAATTTGATCTTTGTGCATTTTCGATGGAACTGTCGCGATTATTGATCTATAAATACATGTTCTTAAGACATATTTCAACAAATTATTTTCTATAGTTGCAACCATTTTTCTATTGAAGGGTTCGATCTGTGATTTGAAGAGTCTAGTACGGGTTTAATGCATCGAATTTTTTATCTCCTTCGGTTTCTAAGTTAGTATTTTTAAATTAGTATTTTTAAATTCTTTGTCTCCTTTAATGTGTAGGGTTATACATGAAGTGAGTCGACTATTCATTTTCTCCTCAATACTAATTCCTATATATATTTGTTTCTTAGAATTTGATATATACACATGATGATCTATTTTTAAAGACCATGGAGGGAAATTTACTAATTAGATTTTTCACTTTCTATGTCATGTCCTTTAATTTCTTGTCTCCTCTAATATATATATATATATATATATATATATATATATAATGTATTCAATTTACTCATATATTGCTTGAGGTTTTTTTGTTCTTATATATTGTTTGAGTTTTTTTTGTTCTTATAGGCTATTAGAATGTCAAATAAATATACTTGGGAAGAAAATAATAAGATGTATGTATAGATTAAGGCAGCATTGGAGGAGAAGGGTGATTGAAAGTGTTATTTCCCTTACAATGATTGCAAGGGTTTGCGGATGAGAATAATTTTACGAACAACAACTGGAAAATATTGTAAGGAGAAGGGGCATGCTGAAGGGGGGTATGAAGATCGTCCCTTGGTAAGACATTTTTCATTACATAATGTACTTCTTGTAATAGTATTGATCACGTATTCACAAAATTTTTTATCATTTTAAATATATGTGTTGTATATTATACACTAATGTTACTACATTGTTTGTAAATATAAAGACAATGCCCCCTAAATGTTGACCACTAGAGAGCTATTTGTCAGATAATAGTAGAAATACCACTTTACAAGGTAAGGAACATGGATATCAGAATATCGAAGATCGAGTTCTTAATGATCCTATGGACAAAGATGATGTTATTGATACAAATGACGAAGATGAGATAAATATATTAATCCAAGACACATTTGCTACATTGGATGAGGACAACCTCCATCATATTCATGATGTTCCTCTACCCGAGAAGTCCCAAGAACCTCTTTATGAAGGCTCAACAAAAAAACTTCTATTTGATATATTGTTGTTGGGGAACTTGAAGGTTTTGAATGGTTTATCAAACACTTGTTCCACACAACTCCCTTGGTATGTAATGTATTAATTGCATATTCACATGGTATCAAAAGTTGACTATTTTCCTCTATTTTTAGTGTTAATTAATTCGTAAATTAGGGATAAGAAATATTTATGATTTATATTGTTTACATTTCATTTTTTTGTCAATGTTGCATATTGTTAGGTGAATTTCTATTACCACCATCAAATAATTTACCACGCACATGTCGGGAGCTATTCTTGATTATAAAAGAAATTGGAATGGGGTATCAAGCTATTGATGCATGTCCTAATGATCATATTATATATTATGGACAATATGCATCAAAAAAAAATGCCCACATTGTGAACTTAGTAGATATCGAACTAATCAAGTAACAAAAAATGTGCATCACAAAGTTCTTTGTTATATTCCCATAATTCCATGTTTCCAACGACTATTTATGTGGCAAAGTATAGCACAGTTTATGGATTACCATGCAAAGAACAAACGTGAAGATGGTGTTCTTCGAATGCATGCAGATGGTTCTGCATTGAAGAACATCGAAGAAAAATGGTCAATTTTTAAAGATGAACCTCGTAATGTTACTTTCATTGGAAGTTGATGGTTTCAATACATTTGGTGAGATTTGCTCTATTGACTCAATGTGGCCTGTTTTCTTCATAAACAATGACCTTCCTCCTTGGATGTCGATAAAGAGAGAGCACACAATGTTGGCATTTATTATTCCAGGTTTTTTTAAGTAATTGTATTATTTCATTTCTTTGCTTCATTAATGCTTGAGAACACCTTTTATATATTGGGACACATAACTAAATAACATTGTATGTTGAATCAATTAGGTAAGTACCAAGTTAAATATATGAATGTATATATTGAGCCTCTTATTGATGATCTATTGAATTTATGGGATGACATCACTATGTATGACATATCGAGACCAATAGGGCAAAAAAAGTTTCAATTCCATGGAATACTTGCATGGAAAATTCATGACACTCCCAATTTAACACATTTTTTTGGTATGTAACTTCCTATTGCACTTTAAAATGACATGTTTATAAGGTAAACATCATGCATTTTTTATTTAAGTTAAAAAAACATTGATTCTATAACATTCATACATATATCTTGCAGGTATTCAAAAAAAGGGAAATTTTGCATGTCCAATATGTGGTCCTAGGATAAAATCTCGTCATTCAAGAAGTTCACAAAAGGAGGTGTTTGATGCAGAGTATATACCCTTCCTCCCTAAGAACCATAGGTATCGAACTACCAAGAAAAATAAATTCAATGGTAAAGAAGAGAATGGAAATAAACCATGAAGAATGACACCTCACCCATGGAAGTTGGAATATAATAGAAATCGTCAAGGTATGCAAATTGTATATGTAGCATATAAATATGTAGTATTATGAATTTTATTTTTTTACTGAATTTTATCTACCATGGGTGTCATAAATTATTGTTAATGTGTTTTCTTTTATGTTTAATGAATTTCGTTAAGGCATGAATGGACTTCCACGAGGAATGAATAGTTATCCCATACAATTCAGTAGGTTTCCTTAATACGAGCACCTACAAATAGCTCATGTGTTCGATACAATGCATATCAGGAATAATGTAACAAAAATGATATAGCAAATCTTAGATGTAAGGATTGACCAAGATAAAATTAGAAAAATTTGTAGTGACATTGCAGAAGCCAATCACACCTTGCAAAGTGTAATTAATTCCAATGTCAAAGATTGGGAACGACGGTTTAGTCTTCCATGGTTATTGATAGAGCAACAAAGCGATGCTATAAAAGATTTCATTCGGAAAATAAGGTTTTCGACATGGTTTTCGTCGAACATACAAAATATCTTAACGAAAAAAGGTGATTTTGGTGGTGTTAAAACTCATTACTGACATACATTCATTAAGGTAATTATTTACGTATATAATTTCCATTTAGTACATATTTTTAGTAATTGTTGTCTCTTATTTGGAAATAAATAATGATATGTTTTTTTATACAGTACATTCTACCTCTATCTCTCCCAGATAGCTTTGACGACAATATAAAACAAGTTATATATGAGCTCGGTAAATACATGAGGTAAGTAATAATTTATATACATGAAAATGTTTGTTCACTTTGTTGCATCACTTATTGACATATTGTGTTTTACAAGTTGGAACTTTATTATGTATGCCTCAATATTGTTGATCACTACTATTCTCTTGCATCATTTGTAGGTGGCTTTCATCTAAATAAATCCATAAAGAAGATATTAGGTATTGGAAGAGAGAAATTCCTAGTCTAATGTGAGAAATGCAGAAGTATTTACCTCCAATATTTTTCAATGCACAAGAACATTATCTCATATACCAAGTTGAGGAGATTTAATTATGTGGACCTATACACACAAGATCAATGTGGATGGTGGAAAGGGATTTATATTCATTGAAGGGTTTTCTTAGACAAAGAGCATGTCCTAAGGGTTCTATTGTGCAGGGATATATGGTATATCAATCCATGGTGTACATTAGTCAATATCTTCCAAATTTAGCAAAAAATATCAATCTTCCTCGCATTTGGCATGTCAACTCCATCAACAAATTTGAAGGGGGCGTCCTGTTGGGGAAAGGTAGAAAAAGGAAAGTGAAAGGTAATTAGATGGTGTATATTTAATTTATTATACAATTAATTTTTCACTTTCATATTTATCTTACTCATGTAATTTTTATATTCCATCGGTATTTTAAGGGAAACTTAATTGCCTTTAATTACAACTAATTTACAATTCTTAATTGTTATTTTTCTATATATTTGGTTGTGTGTGGGATGCAATACATTTATACATTGCAAACAATCTTGATTGGATGGAGGAATTGATAAATGATGTATAGAATTCTATGGTACCTTATCATGGGAAGGGGTGAGTAAATTGATTAAAATAGTGCATCGTCATCGAGAAGAATATCCTGGTGAACTTACGCAAAGGGAAATTCATTTAGCATGTCGTTTAAAAGATAAAAAAGGCAAGTATATTTACCCTGCTCATGTTTTTGTTGTTTCCCATTATATCAATGTATTTATTTTGTTTGTTTCTTCTTATATATTTATTTACTAAGTCGAGAATGATGTAGTTGATACACCACAAGGCTATGTGGTGCAATGGTCATAAATTTCATATCAAAAATTTGGATGCCAAGAAGAAAACATTCGATTGTGGAATAACTACAGTTTTTCAAGTCACTAATGTTTCCTCTAGAAGTGACAAGAACCCATAAGTATATGAAAACATGTACTATGGTTATTTGGAAGATATAATTGAGTTTGACTTTAATTCCTTTAAAATATTTTTGTTTGAGGTCAAATGGTACCAGCTACAAATGAATGAACGTGATCCAAAAAGAACTATTATTGAGCATGCCAATGGATTTACCAAGGTTAATACAAGGGAACTTGATCCGGTTATAGAGCCTTATATTCTTCCAAGTCAATGTGAGTAGGTATTTTGCTCAGAGGTGTCAGGTAAAGCGGGTTGGTCATACATTGTTAGATATGATCCAAGGGGAAGACCGACCAAGTATAATGCAAAAAAAGAAGACAATGTTGAAGGAGAAGGTGATGCATATCAGGAGCATTTGGTCGACGTAGATGTGTTAGGTGAAGAATCTAATCAAGAAGTTAATCATCCAAATGATGTATCAGATGATGTATTACTCAGTGATGATATTGATGATGAATATATAACTGAAAATGACGCTAAAGATGATGTTGATATGAGCAATCATTTCAATGATAACAATTATGAACCATATGATGATATAGATGTTGAGTCAGATGAAGCAAATGATGATGATGCTTTATCATCATCAATTTTATAATCATCAACATCATCAATGTTATCATCATCATCGTCGTCATCATGATGTTCATCCTCATCATCATCATCATGTGCATCCTCATTAGAATAATCACAATCATCATCATCATCATCTTTATGATCATCATTGGTATCATAATAATAATCATAATCAATTGTATCATCGTAAACATTGTCATATTCATCCTCATCGTCATCATGGCTAGCATCACCACCATCATCAACATCACCATCATCATCACCACCATCATCGTCGTCATCACCAACATCCTCATCATCATCATCGACATTACCATCACCCTCCTCCTCCTCGTCATCATCATCGACGTTACCATCACCCTACTCCTCATCATCATCATAATCATGATGTTCATCCTCATCACCATCATCATCATCATGGATAGCATCATCATCATCATCACCATCATCACCATCATCATCTTCATGATCACCATCATCCTCAACATCATCATCGACATCATAATCGACCTCATCCTCATCCTCAGACTCATCATCATCAATGCTATAATCATCATTGTCATCAATGTTATCATCATCATCATCCTCATCATGATGTTCATCCTCCTCCTCATCATCATGCTCATCCTCATTAGAATAATCGTAATCATCATCATCTTCATCTTTATGATCATCAATGGTATCATAATCATCATAATTATAATCATATTCATCCTCATCATTGTTATCATCATTGTCGCCATCATCATCGCCATCATCATCACCATTGTCATCATCACCATCATAATCATCATCATCATCGACATCATAATCAACCTCATCCTCATCCTCAGCCTCATCATCATCAATGTTATCATCATCATCATCATCCTCATCAAGATCTTCATCCTCCTCGTCATCATCATGTTCATCCTCATTGGAATAGTCACAATCATCATCGTCTTCATCTTTATGATCATCAATGGTATCAAAATCATCATCATAATCATTTCCATCTTCATCCTCATCGTCATCATCATTAGCATCATCATCATCATCGCCATCATCATCATCACCACCATCATCATCGCCGTCGTCATCATGATGTTCATCCTCAACATCATCATCGTCATCAATGTTATCATCATCATCATGATTTTCATCCTCATCACAGTTGTCATCCTCATTAGAATAATCGCAATCATCAACATCTCCATCTTTATGATCATCTTACGGCGGCCTTTCCAAATTTCCCTAGCCCTCTTGTTCTCCCTAGTTTCAACCTTGAATTTTCCTTTGAGGCAGCCCATGGGTTGTCTAGTAACTCGGGTCTACTACTTCTATAGTAACAGCATTTACCCTTCCCATGAACTGTTGTAGCAGCCTTCTTCTACCCCCTCGGTCACCCTATAGGCTTCTAGTATCCTCGCCTTTCCTTCCCTTCAACACTACATTCTTGGGACTCTTCCCTAAGGTTGTTATAGCCTAAGGATGATCCTCCATGTTTGGATGACATTCTTAGGTGTTATGAGACTTGGTCATTTCCTTATCATTGAACAACTGACATAACACATTGTTAATTGTACTTATATATTTCTCCTATGCACATAGTACACTCTCTAATTTGACTCCAATAAGGCATTGGTCATTAACGTCCTCAAAAAATAATATATTTTTGTGTCTAAGTGAAACGCTCTTCCTAGACTGATTTGTTATAGCCTTCTGATATCTATGCTTACCTTAAACCATCTCTCTCTCAAGGTATGATCTCGTTCCTTGGTGACTTGTTTCTTGAAAGACAAGGTCTGATCCTAAATGTGTCTGAGTATCAAGAAGGTCTAAGCCAATATATTTTGATACCAAGTTATGATTATTTTACTGGTCTTCAATTTGCTTTTGCACTATTGTTACTATGCATCTCAAGGATCAACTTTAGCACAAGGATCCTGGAAGAGTGCTAAAGTTGAAAGAGATGAAAATTGTTTTTAAATTATCTTACTGCTTCACATCTAGTACAATGTTGTAAATTTTACTTAGTTGTTATTGTTGTACTATTATGCATTTGGATCACATCATCTAGTTTGGATCTTGTCCTTATACCATGATGATAAAATATATGAAACATTGTACCTTGAGAGAGATAAAAGATTAAAGTCCTTGGTATTTTTGGTCCTATGGGTGAAAGGGGTTGGTTATCCACCTTTTTGGTACACCTTCGTCTTATGGGTATGAGGGTTTCCTTATATTCTTATTGTGACATCTAATAGCATATTATTCATCCATTTTCCTCTCCAATCCTAAAATATATTTCGAATAGAAAAAAAAAGTGTATCATTCAACTTGCAAACTTTCTTTCATTCCTTTGTACTAAAATTTTGACCTCCACACCTTCGTAAATATTGAGGAAGATATTCATAATTCTAGTGACTAGGGTGTGATTGTTTGTGTTATGTTCACTGATGTTTAGGGTTTCAGGGTGCATAAGTTGTCTTTTCTCTTTAGATGTTATTATGGATAGTCTTGAATGCATTTGTTTTGTGGTAAGTCATACCTCCATGGTCTCTAGGTTTAACACAATGACCAGTGGAGTGGTAAAGTTGAAAGATATGAAAATTATATCCAAGTGAGATATATTATTTCAAATAAACATGATGATTATTAGTGGTGGTGAGGCCATCAAAGAGGGGGTGAGTATAAATGCATGTTGGGTTTTATGATATGCTCTTCACAAAATCACAACACATAGAAATTGAAGGGACAAGCATAAATACAGTGATACATGGGTGCAATATATCGGGGGGATACCCGTAGCTTGGATTTGTTAGTCAAGTCCAATTACTTAATCCTTTTATTAATTCCCTTAACTCAGAAGACATTCATTGTCTAGAAAATGCAATAGACCTAGCTCTATCATCCATTAGGAAACAAAGATGGAAAAGGTAAACTACCATAGGATTACATAGAGAGGAGGAACAAATTTGGAATCAATTTGTACAAAGACTTCAACACCATGTTCTATAACAAAGCACAGATGGTGCATCCTCCTCACTTCATCCTCTATTTTTAGGGGAGAGTGAGATAGAAGATTGGAGAAAAAATTTAAAACTTAGAGATAAAATACCAAATTTAATATGTGCAATAAAGTATCTGATAATAAAAAGATCATGTGGGGTTCCCTCCAAATATGGTTGTATCCATGGAAAGAAATAAATCTTCCAAGTATAACACCATTGGTCACTTTCCTTTGAAATAGTGTGCATCCATTTTTCAATTTTTCAATAAGAAAAAACTTGTTTGTACAAAGTCTCATCCATATTCACAATATCCACATAATACATATTTGTAAATTTATATGACAATTACAAAATAGTTGATCTTGTACTTCCAAATAATAATAGAACTGAATCTAAATCTTTGTAGGAACCACCAAATAGGTACTTGTCATATCTATCTTCCTCGAGTGAGGAATATATACTAGAAGAGGTTGAAAGTGATACGTCTATTACAAGATCTAACATGTCAAGATCAACTAGAGGTGAAAAGGTAAGGATAAAATTGCGTAGACGCATGGAACATTTTCTTTATGAAGGAGGATCATGTGATTATGATAATGAGAGCATATGTGACATTGAGTTTCCCTTGAAGTATAGACATATTTCCAAATGATGGCTGCCCAAGGAGCTACCCCAAGTGGACATAGATTTCTTCCTCAATGGGAGGATTCATCGCATTGCTCCATCATCTTTACATGGATTGGGGCTATTTTCCATGGATGACATAATGGTCAAATATGGCACTGAAACTGAATTGATGGAGTATGTCCGACCAGACTACAAATACAATGTCTAGTTGTTGTTGGTCCAATATACACAAAGTATGCAGAGATACGTAGTTGTCGCAAAAGCTTATATACAACTACTGGACAACAATATGAACAAATGAGCTATTATGTATATTGATGGAAATCCAAAAGCTTCCAGAAATATCACAAGGTTTATAAATAGTACACGACCAGGGACAACACATAAGCTACCCAATTGCATATTTGAGGGGCGTGAAGGAAATTGTGTATTCTTGTGTGCAACAAAATCAATAGTTGCAGGTGAAGATTTGTTGATCGATTACAATTTGAATCGAATAGATGTAGGTATTTCTATTATGCAGGTAATTGTCTTATACAAAATTTAACTCAACCTTTGATTGATGAATTATTATTTTTCTCTTGCAATGATTTTAATTATATGTACTTTCACTTTTAATATGTCTTGATGCTTGTATTGTGGAAGGGTGATCATGGCCAGATACCACAAGCAAGTAGACTTAATGAGATAAAAATCAATGTAATAGTAACTGAAATTCATGATTATATTACAGTTGTTAACATTTGACATTTTTATGCTTATGAGCTCAATATTTCAAGCTGATATCATGCTTATTATATTGTGGCAGGGGCGTACTCAGAACACACTTGTATCTTCTGGTTAGGTAAACATGGATTTCATATTAACACTAAAGTTTTTCTTCGTTAATCACATTTATTAGACATGTTTCGTTTTTTACTTTTCAATATGAATATGTCTTTGCTTCTTGAATTATGGCAGGATGATCGTGGGAAGTCACCAATGGTGTCGCATCAGGTAAATGTTAGTGTAATAGTACCTAATAGCATCAATATAATAGTAACCACAATTCATGATTATATTACAGTTGTTAACATTTGACCTTTTTTATGCTTATGAGATCAATATTTCAAGATGACATCATGCTTATTGTATTGTGGTAGGGGTGTACTCAAAACACACCTACAACTTCTGGTCAGGGAAACATGACTATCATATTAACACTAAAGGTTTTCTTCATTAATCATGTTTATTAGACATGGTTCAATTTTTACTTTTGAATATGAATATGTCTTGCTTCTTGTATTGTGGAAGGCTGGTCGTGGGAAGTCACCAATGGTGCCACATAAGGTAAATGATAGAGTAATACTACCTAAACACGATTAAAGTAATTTGTTTTTATTATATGCATGTTATTTTTTTGACGTGAATTTTTGTAATGATAAAAATAAATTAACTACTTTTATTCATTGATGTCTGTAGAGCACACCACATCAGGATGATGAGGTAGTTGGTGAGGAAGATACATTTTATTCAAATGAACCAATGGAAATTGTGAAGAAGGATTTGAAAAAGTCTAATCAATAAATTCTTAGATTTATTGTAATTAGACCCGAGACTGAAGAAATCAAAGAAAAAATTGATGACTTGAAGCAAACAATATAACAATACAGGGTAAGTGGCATCTTTGAAATATTTTATGAACTATGAAATATATTCATTTATGTTATTTTAGTTCTCTATTTTTATATGATTTAATCAATTAAAGTTTTCTTTTTGTAGGAGTTTTTGGAGATAACACCCATGCATTGAGTATAGGATGTACAGGTGGGCATTGGTAGTAACGATGGTTCAACACATCATCAATATATCATACCAATGAGGCTATTTGACTCTCTTGACAAACAATTCTCTTTAGATGCTACGATCTCACCAAATGTTTGAGATCAACAGGGCCCTTCACCCACTACTAATTCACAAGATGTTAGAGAGGACAGTAGCATCGAATGTGAAAGTTGTTATCCTGGATAAATACATGTGGTTAGCATGGGATCATTTCTAATTACGTTCTTAGTGGAAAATGATTGTTTTACAATCAAGATACCAAATATTGAAGGTATTGTTTAATTAATACAGTGTTTTTTTTCATGTAATTCAAAGCCACATACCTCAAATTATTTTTAATTAATGATCATATTCTTTTTGTAGGAAATAATGTTTTTTATAAGAACCCGCATGAGAAGGTGTTGGATATTTTTGGGCCCACCATTCACACACGGTGGAATGCCCATAATGACAAATTGAGATATGATCTGATGAACCACGTGGTCAGCTTATTTTGTGATACCTTCAACGGAAAAGGTGTCACCGCAGCAGTTGACTTAAATTTAAAATATGTCAGGGTAGATTATAGGTACAATTTGTGAATTAACCCTAAGTATGAGAATCCTCTGATGGTTCTAGAGAAGGAGTGGAAGGCGCTAGTGGATGATGCAAATGAGAAGGCATTGACAAAACAAGGAAAAACTCAGCCACTCGGTTCACGAAGGGATGACACATATCATAATTTCAATGAAAACTATTCACTTTTTTTTTTTACTTTTAAATATATTTAAGTTGTGATATATAACATATTTGAAACCTTTCATATGCTCCCCAACACCTCTAAAGTGACAAAGTCAAGAGTAGAACAACATGGGCAACACAAACTGGTTTGGGTGGATATCAAAAACTAAGAGCACGAATTGT
This sequence comes from Pseudotsuga menziesii, assembly GCA_001517045.1. NCBI lineage: Eukaryota > Viridiplantae > Streptophyta > Pinopsida > Pinales > Pinaceae > Pseudotsuga > Pseudotsuga menziesii. Next base: position 458,129 of record LPNX010100428.1, on the reverse strand, counting down.
AAGAATCAAGTGATCATTATTTGTAGCCAATTTTTTTATAAATGTAGCGAACAAATAATTGATTTATCACAAGAAATTTTCATTGTGTCATGCATTGTAAGGAAATTATTTTCAAGAGTCATCTATTGAAGAAGACTTGAGGCTCGGATTCAAGTACGATTTTCAACATGTGTTGGAACGTCGAAAAAGCTTGGGGAAACCCCCAATTTCCTCATTGACGCACATAGGGGTAAATAAAACAAATAAGGCCATAATTATAATGTACTTGTGTAATCTATTCTTGAATGATTACATCAAAAAATAAATGTCTTTTTTTTGGTTTGTTTTCGGGGTGAGAGAAACAAAAGCATCAAGGGTAGCAGTAGCGAACATGTATGACATGAAGGTGGGGAGCTGCCTCATAGTGGTGGCGAGCACCATATCCATTCAGGTATGTATGCTATAATATAGAAGTATTTAATATTATTTTAAATATATAATTGATGGCATGTACTAATAAATTGTCTTTTATGAATGGCATAGCATGTACCTTCTCATGCTCAACTAGAAGAGGAACCAATGAACACTCTAGTTGTCTCACCTAATCATCCTAAAGGTAAAGATCATTGTAATTATATTGTAAATAATGAAATATGTATCTCCATAATAACTACGTATTTATATCTATATAACACACATGGTTTTTGTAGGAGATGCCTCTATCCAACGACCTCGACACCCTACTATTCGATGTACTAGGATCATGGTACGAGAGAGAATTCCCGAATAATCAATAGAATGAGAGGGAGCAACAACTACAACAGGAAATGACAACAAATTAGATGTCCTCATCTTGGAATGTATGGGAAAAAAAATGTAGTTGTATTCATTTAATATTTGTATTTGACTGAGTAAAGAAATGAAATATTTACAATTTTATTACAAGTTTCTTGATTTAGTCGACGCATGGTCATATTTTAGAATTGAGGTTTATAATGTGAATGTTAATTCTCAGTTCATATTTCTTAATATGTGTCACATCTTTCGAAGACTATGGTTATCCTCAATGGGTTAACCACCCCTTCCTAAGTTAACCTAAGGAAGATGAGATTCCCATATCATTTATAATGGGTTTAGATCTAATATACTCATGTAATTAATATTTCAGCATTGTTGTCTTTAATTAACAACTTATATATTATATGTATTGTTACTATTATTACTGTTTTTTTCCAGTACTTCAATGATTATTGCAGCTCTATGTTTGATAGTACGATGTTGAATAAAACAATTAATATACATATATTTGTGCTTTTTAAAATTTATATGTGAAAATTTTGTTGACTTTGTTGCATAGCTTATTTTTTAATATGTGTGACATCTACTGATGACTATGGTTATCCTCAAGGAGATGGCCACCCCTTGTTGAGTTAACCTAAGGAAGATGATATCACCACATGGGTTTCCTTATCCAGTGATGATGATTATGAGCTTCCACTCTTTGCATAAGAAACATGAGACGTATCACCACATACAGTTAAGAAGGTCAGGTAACCTATCCTCATGTCGAATTTGTGTGCATGAGCCTAGTATGATATCATGTTTCATTGTTATGTTACATTGACTTGAATGTTTACTATGTATGTGATGTTTAGTCTTGTGGTGACTCGTGTTTGACCCTTGCATGGTAACGTTGATCTATACAACCTTTTAATGTTGGTGTCCATCTTGTTGATTACTAGAGTGACCCCTTAGGGGGGATGTCCACCCTTGCATTGACATTAAGAGCCCTTCTTAGGTGCCATCCACCATAGAGATACCTTATATGGCTTATTTATAGTATTTTGTTGTCGTTTTTTTATTGTGAGTTGGTCGTACTGATGTGCTGCTATTGTTTTTTTATTTGTGAGGGTTGGATGATCTATTTTAGGGTATTTCCCAGATCTAAGTTTTCTCCTTTCACAGGTATGTTGGTCTAGTTGAGTCTCATGCAAGTAACCTAACGCTAAGAGTTTGAAGTTTGTTTAGAAGCACTTTTTTCTGAGGATAAGGGAGGTATTCCCTAACATCTTATGTTGAGTTTATAATTGGTTCAAATATGATATATATTGCTACTAATATATACTGTTGTCTTTCATTAACAAATTATATCTGATATAGATTGATCTTGTTATTACTGTTAATGTTTTCAATACTTTAATGGTTATTATAACTCATTGTTTCTGGTACATGTTGGACATGAAGGATATTGAGGTATATGGCATTTTATTGTACTATAGTAATACGTACAACATGACAATTGTGACATACTGTTTTTCTTTACAGGTCCTCTATATGTTAAACCCAATTGATGAGGTTGCTATTCAAATTCTTCAGATGTACAAAGACATAGGTTATATTTTTCCTATCCTTCCTTGTGGTGCCTTACTTACAAGTGTTTTAATCATTTTTAGTATGAAATTAATTATTTTTTTTTCTTTTTATTATTGTCCAATAATTGACCATATTAGTAGGTCATTTGAAATTTCCTATTTAATGTTGATTGATGTTAAAAAAGTTCCCAAGATTCAATAATAAATCATTCATGTTGTTAATCTAGTCCACATAAGCACTTAGATTTTTGGAAATTGTCTTTTGACGCATAGGTTTGTCCTGAAATCTAGCGCATAATCATATCACTGCTAACAAGGGAGTGAAATAGGTTTGGGAATTACTTTGATTTGTTATCATATTTTAACGTAATTTAAATTTTGTGGGAAACATGATGAAAAGCCAGTAAATCCCAGTGATCTAGAGATGTTGAAACTTGACATGAATAATTATTCTAACAAATTCTTTGCAAGTGCATCCATCACTATGGTTAATTATACGTAACAAAAGAAGATGAATAATTATCAATACAAGAACTATATGAACCTTGGAAAGATATCATAGGAATCATAGGAATCCATGTTAAACTCATAGGGTTAGTTCTACTTACTAATCTAAATAAGAAGCTAATTAATCTTACATTTACTCATATCCTATAAGCATGGGATTATATTTTCTTTAGTAACAAGTATAACAAGGAAGCATGATTAGAATGGTGTTAAGAGTATAAGTAGTTCAAACAAGAGTGGTTTGGTTTACATACATATTTCTATGAACATGAAGTGTGTTAATAGTTACGAGATTATGCATATTATGTACAGAGCTTAGACATGTTGGGACCATTAGTAAGATCAATACCAGTAAGCTATGGTATTGATACTGAACATGCTTAGATTACAATGTATTCATGAAACTAGTTACGGCTCTTATATTCACATTGGTCACTACTTGTTATCTTGAATATGTAATGGCAATCACTGCTTTGATCTAACTTACATACGTGCTAATCACTGAACATGTGGAATTGAACAACATCCTCTAGCTCATCATACTCTTAGATTATTCACACATATAATAAATCTTAGGGTTACTCAGCTCAATTACAACTATGTACTTAGTTTAACATGTATTGTGTTGATTATCTTACATAAGTCTATGGTTTGCTTTCATCCTTATGGAACAATATAACCCATATATACTTTGCATTACTATAGAGACTAGTATCACACTTAATAACCCTAATGAATGGGCATAGTAGTACCATATTATGTTGGAAAGAGTAGTACTAGTAGATATTATGAAAGTGTATACTAATAGTGAAATCATAATGTTCATTGTTTAAGCTTGATAACATATAGCATTGATTTCACATAATGAATGTAATTGGTATAGCTTAAGTAAACAAGAGACTTGTTCGAAGTACTAATCCCATATTATACTAATCTATTTACCCTAATATTATATGATAGGATTAAAGTGTGTTTTATCATTAATATAATAATGGGAATCACCCTTATACTACTTAGTATGTTCCAGATCTATAAGGAAACAAAGGCAATCAGTAACACAAGAAAATCACTCTATTATTATGATACCTTAACAGTGATAGTAATACAACATGATCGCTTGCTCAATACCCTATCTCTTACATATATGAATCAAAGTATCCAATTTTATGTATACTACTTGTAACTAATGTTGCTTACTTTACCATCATCTTTAGAGTACTGATTCTATACATAGTAATGACATGCTAATTCATATGTAATTATGGCACTACTTATATTGAGTTTTATCATACCTTTTGCATGTTCGCGACTAATATAGCATCATTTGATTACAAAACATTCAATAGTCTAATCATTACGGTTATACAATACTTGTTTACTAACACAGTGATTCACATTCCTTTGATGCTTTAAGTAACATACCATAGAGTAATGAGATTTATTACGTAATGTCCATAATGATTAAGTACTATAAAATCACTTCTACTGGTGATACTTAAGCTCACAACATGGTTAGATTGAGTTGAATGGATGAGTCTTATTACACTTACTCTTATGAGGCTTCTATAAGTATTGTTGAGCCTATTCTAAGAGATTGGTGTAAGCAAGGGTACGCATGATCTATAATGATTAAGCATGGTATCCAAATCTATATACTATATACAAGAGCATGAAGCCCAAAAATATTGATCAGAGTTGTATTACTAGTATACCCATAACTACCATGTGTATTGTTCTCTATATAACAGTGTTCAACATTATGTAAACAAGCTCTTTCTCATCGATAATGATTACACTATGTCCATCTAAGTTAGAATTATTATGTATAAGTAGATCCTAGGATTCAGTAATCAAAGTAACATAACCATACTAGTATAATTCTAAGATAGAACCATATATATTTAATGGTGACCAATCTATGAACGTAACTAGTTGAATGAAGTAATTTATAACTATGGAAACATTTCTTAGTGACACACTGAACACTATATACTTGTTTCGCTTCGTGTGGAACATGTAAAATCTTAATAGATTATAATATATGAACATGAGCTTGAATATATAACCGTAATAAGGAAGCTAAGCACCAGTAATCCATATTGTAATACAACTACTTAATCATGTATATGATGATAAAGCTCCCTATTCCGGTATAGAGTGTAATAATAAATATTATGACGTACTAGTATTAAGCATATTAGAAAATATGGTATAATTACTAGTATAAGTAATTAGTAACCAAACTCATAGTAACTAGTAGGCATACTCTATAAGATATATAAAACCAATATAAGTATCACTCTAATTAAGTAACTCCTAAACCTAATGATCTCTCCAAGATGATACCTAATAATTATATGTCCATGTTTTTTACTATAGTTATACTTATGATGAATACCATATAAGAAAGAAGCTCGTGTTTACACTGGTTGACTCAAAGTAATGTTAATTCCATAATAGATTACAGCTCATGTTTAACTATGACAATCAATAGAGTTATGTACTAGTTACAAGTATTGAGATAGTTGATATGTATACTACTTGCATAACAATATAGGGTTTGTTCTACACTATTGGATTGATGTAGTTATGTTTTTTATGACTTTACTCTATCACCATATTGATTACTTAACTACCCTATATAAACCTATTCACTTGTATCGATTATGATCTACTTGTGATTCAATAGAGTGAGTTTAGCTCATATTGAATTCCATGTGTTTTATTTGAGTCTTAGGTTTATAAATACTACCAAAGTAATGGAATCATAGCTATGTGGTTACCATATTGAATGGATCATGCTTTTTTTACCCTCATCTAACCTTGTTTACTTTATTAATACATATACATATTTAGCTTGGTGAGATGCCTTGCTAGGCCTTTGTATCGCTAGTTAGGGATTGTTATTGATGATGGATTCCCTAGCTAGGGTTTGGAGGTTTTGGAGAGTCCTATATTGTTATGATATTTTTGAAAGTTGGAAATAACAATTTTTTTGAAATGCACAAAAAGCGTAGCTCTAGCAACAATCATCCATCTCTATAGCAACGATAATATGTTGCTTGCAAAGCAAATTCGTCGGTAGTTTCTTTCTGGGAAATAATTTTTCATTCCTAGAGTGACGATCCTCTGTGGCTTGTATATAAAATTAGTTGTTATGTGCATGACTAGATTGTGGTGAAGCGATGCCAATACGTTGCTATAGCGACAAACAAATGTTTTTTAGAGACGAATGAATGTTGCTAGAGTGACGCAGTGACATTGCTCTAGAGATAAATAGTGTTATTATAGCAACAGCTTATCATTGCTACACTGATGAATAAGGGGTTTTTAAGAAGTACCCAATCACTACACATGTCATCTATGTACAGTTTCTATAGCGAGGAACTATTCGAAGTGTGGTTAAAGTGACGAATATTTTTCCACAAAAATCTAGCCTATTGTTCGTCTCTATAGTGACACAAAAGTGTTTTATTGTGACAATTTGACGTGGGAAAAATGTTCACATCTACTAGTGTATATGCAGAAACTAATTGAATTTATAGGATTTTATGCCCCTCAATACAACCTCTTTTCCACCAACATCTTGAAACTTCATTTCATGCACCTTATAATTTATGGTGTGCTCCCCAATGGAGTACAACCATTGAAATTCCAGGACCAAATTATTATTAGCCACATTAACTACATAAAAACTATCAGTCATAGTGTATTCTCCTACATTCACTTAAATATTTGGGATCCATTTAGTATAGTCCATAGAATGATTACCTGGTATAATCACAGTGAAGCCTTTAAACTTTTCAGTGGAAAAAATCCTTCTTTAATTTCAACTACTGAGGCATCAATAAAATTATGGGTATCACCTCCATCCACTAGGACAGTGATTTGTTTCCCTTGAACCACTCCCTTGAATCTAAGAGTGTCACAAGCAAGGAATTATTATCAATACTACAATTTGACTACCATCTGGAAGAGGCTCTTCATCTGCAGTTTCATAGGATCCTTCTACATCCACGGGTGCCTCTTCCTCTTAAGCTTTGATTTCTGAAAATAATTCAATATAGCGTGCCTTTCCCTTGTAAGACTTATGTCCAGGAACCCATGGTTACTGACAAGTGAAACACAACTTCATTTTTCTCAATTCATCCTGATCTTTTGAGAAGGTATATTTCTTGCAATTTCTAGAAGGGCTCTTCATAGGAGGTTTTTTACTCTTGTATTGAGCAGGGATAGAGGGTTTAGGTGGGAATATTGTCCTTAGTATTGCATCTTGCAGATCTCTTTTCATACTCATTCAAAGTTGGTGGTCTATAGACTTTCACCAAACCTTTCAAAGGCTCATCTAAACCTCAATGAAAAGGAGGACTAATATAGCTTCTAATATGTCAGTGACCATTACATCCAACTTTTGGAACTCATATATGTAGGATTTAGGAGTTTCAGTCTGCTTCACATGTGCATGATCTCTAAATGTGATCTATGTATCCTTCCTACCAAACCTTTCAGATAGCCTCCTAGTGAATTATTCATAGGTTGTGACTTGATCATGGCCAAGATTTTTCATGCCATGAAACCACAAATCATTGGCTTCACCATCCAAATGTAGAGTATCCATCTTGAGGGAATATCTCTTAGTCCTATGATTCAACTATAAATAGGTATCTAGCTTTTGAATCAAGGAGCTTGTAGTGCACTTTGATGACCCATCAAAGTATGGAAGAGTAATCTTCCCAATATCATTCCTTAGCTCAAAATTTTGAGCAGGAATTTGAATATTCCCTCTTGGATTTATCTTATATCGAGCTTCACAAAAATATTTGAATGGTAAATATGTTATACATTCTTCACTCAAGGTTTGGTATTTAGCATACCGATCTTTCCATGAAGCAGCTGACTCGATTTGCACTTCATGCTCCTCCTTATGTTCCTCCAAAAATGTGGGCATAGTAGGGCGAGTATGGTTCTTCATTTCACTCTTGAACTCATCAAGGATATTTTGTGGCCTTGTACTTGAAAATACATACCCACCATGACTCTTTTTTTCACCATGTTAAGAACCAACATTGCTCCCTTATCCATCATTGTTTCCTAACTGTTCAGCCAATAGTTATTCGGTTTTTTGTCCATACTAAATGATATTATAAGATATACTTTGGACAAAAAATGTGAACTCACCTCTCTCATCCATGTTTTCCATTTATTTTTATCCTTGTAGTTTTCCTTCAGTGGAATCCACTTCCTCTTCTTGTGTACCTTTGTTCTTTAGATCTAAATTTCTTTTGGGACTCATTAAAAAAATAACCCAAGAAGGTTGAGAGGAACATGCTCTGATACCATTGTAATGATCCAATCAGATCATATTGGTCATTAACTCCTTCTTACAAGAAAATTTTCAAATAAACTATTGGGGAAAGGAGTTTGAATTAAATTAATGGATCAAAGATCAGGTAAGGAGGCCAAACCAAGGAAGGGATAGGGTCATAAAATATCAGGTTCCTATGCACAATGTGTTGGGTCCATTTATGTTTCAAGCATAAGCCAGTTTGAATTCTACTCCAACGCTCCTAGGATTCCCAACATATGAAAACTAAAACCTTTATTATTCACTTCCCAGTGACCATTGGTTAATGATATTGACTCAAGGAAGTTTTCACATATATTTTTTTTCTATCATAAATCAGCAAAAACAATTTTATGTAGGTATAAAATAGAATTGGGTGTCTATAAGGTTCGTACAAGCCAAACTAGTCTTTTGGACTACTGAATTGGGTTAACTTATGGGCTTCCCAAACACCTGAAGATGGTCATGAAATATTAATTTCAGACATGTTAATTATTTAAAATCATGTTAACGATATATCAGAACAATAATGAATAAAATTCATGGAGATTTCACTACTTAATGCAAAAAAATAGAAAACTATTCAATTTTTTATTAAAATCTAGACAAGGTAAATTAAACTCATATGAAGCTTAATCAAACTGATTCGAACTATCATACAATTTGTAGAGAGACATAATTACATCAAATACATCTCAATTAATACAAAATAAACCTCACAAAAAGATCAATGATAGCATCCTTTAGTAGAAAACAACATTACAAGGAGGATGGAGAGCAAAATTCCTAATGAATTGAAAGGACAAACTCCCAAACTCTTTAATGAAGCTAGTACATCTCTAGATATGATAATAAAACCTGCAAAAATTCATTGTTAATGGATAAAATCCATCAATATTCACCTATGATTGGAAAAGCAGCAGGGGCACACTTCTCGGTTGTGTCTAGGGCACATCTCCCTAAGACTAAGCAGCTAAAGCTCTCAATTCAAATGACTAGAATGAAAAAAGATGTGAAAGGTGCACTATTGCATAGTTTTATAGAAGATGAAGCTTATTGAGTGAGTCTCTTTGGCCAATGCACCCTCGTGAATTGGATAGGAAAGTTGCTTTGTGCCTTTTCTTTGTCTCTAACTTTCCTTCTTTTCTTCCTTTGCTACTTTTTCCTTGATTTACTCATGATTTTATATATGTTTTCTTCTTTTATCGTACTTTTGCCCTGCTTTATTGATTTTACCTTCTTTCCTTCCCAAAATCCAGCGCTTTCCTGCTTTGCATGTTTTGATTGGATTTTTGGCTTTGGAATATTTTCTTCTTTTTAGAAATATTTCCAAAGTCCTGGATTAAACCAATTTGACTAAGTGCGCACTCCTACTAGCTTTGTTTCATTTTTTCCAACTTTCCAAAATGCCAAAACTATCCACTATCATCATGTGCCACCCTATCCACCTCAATTCACATTATTCATATTAATTTATTTATGAAAAATAAAGTAAATAAAACAACTTAGGATTACTTGCAACTTTAATCTAGACAAAAATAATTCCCAAATGAACTAATATATTTCTCCTTAACCCATAGGGATTACATTGGTTAGGCCTTCGTCATAACATGTAAGAAAGGGACATGTTAATGTAGTTTCCATCATCTCACTTCAATTCACGACTTTGGGGCTCACACAAACCACATGTTGGCCTCTCTGCAATGAGATTATTCTACCATAGGGAAACTATTAGGAACTCTCGTATCTACTCGTCTAACTGATGACTTACTGCTCTTATTGTCTTGCTCTTATATCCCCATGCTAAGCTATCTGATATGCATCCCACGAGGACTACTTCTATCTTCGATACCCCTCTTCTTCAATGCTCAACACGATAGGTATTTACTGCAAATTCTATCAATATCTACTCGCTCCCCTTCATGATTTCTCAACTCAAACGGCCACTTGGCACAAGCTATCTCAATCTCTATGAACCACCTCTTACAAACATGTGAGCATCGCTTTATTCCACATCCATATAACTTATTTTATTAGGAAATATCCTTGTAATCAACAATATATCTATAGTGACCTATCTACCAAAGTTTTGTTTACAATACTTATTTCAAAACCTTTCCATTTCTGGAGGCGACGGTTAAACTGACACTGACCTGACATACAGTTGTAAAAATAAGTGGGATCATAAATGAATAAATTAAAAACATGACTTACTTGCCAACTTTGACATAACTGGAAGATTACCGGTGAATTGGAATGTTGGCTTGGATAGAATTGACAGCTAAACCCTACATGGTGGGGTGATGGTGAACTGAAATGGTGGTTGGATTGGATTTGAAAGCTAGACAAAAAGTTTGTACTTCATGATCTACTTCAACACGTGTATACTAACTAGTTTTTGTTGATTTGGTAACTGGACTTCCAGCGTGGATGCCAGATATATTTATACTTAACTGAATTAACAAGCAAGCACCTAATGATGACTTTCTTTGGCTGAAGGACTATACTTGCAACTTATCAACACAAAATTAGTATGATATTTTTTTCATAATTGGATATTCTCTTATCCCTACATCCCAAAACAGGGTTTCAAGCAGTTTCCATTGACCAAGCCCTTCATCAGTTGTCCATCAAGAGTTATAAGCTTTAATGCCCCTGCCTCTGTAATAAACAAAATTCGGAATGGTACCAACCATCTTATCCTAATATTGTATGGGTTCTTCAATAAGTTGCTATTGTACATCAATGCTAAGGTACTAGGTTGTAATATATTTGCTTTAATTTTATGATCATGCTAGTATTTTTGGTGCTTCTCCTCAAACACTTGGTTAAATCCTGCAATAACTTGGTCTTCTTCCAATTCCATAAGCTCTTTTCGTCATTGTGTCAAAGACTCATCATTTGTCATCTTTGTAGCTGATGTTATTCGTAGACTATGGACTGAAAATTCTAAAGGTATGATAACCTCTTTCCCATTGACTAATCATAAAGGATTTTGTTTCATCAGTCACTTATAATTTGTTCTATATGCCCATAGCACCGCTAGAATGCGTTGGTCCCAGTTGTCGCGTTGCACGTTCCAGACCTTAGCACTTGCTCCAAAATTTTATCAAACACCTCCACCATACCATTATCCTGGGGATGGTAGGGTGTACTCTTGTAGTGGTGGATCACAAATTCTTTAGTGAGATAATTGATGGTGGAATTCAATAAATGAGTTCCTTGATCTCTCATAAACACCTTTGGGAAACCATATTTAGTGATGATGATCAAATATGAACTGGGATACTGTCTTTGTAGTGCAATCCTTCATTGGTGTAGCCTTTAACCATATTGTTAGGTACTTTGTCACCATGATAATATATCTTGCACTAGTCCTTCTTGTTGGTGGGTTGATCGGACACACAAAGTGAATTTCCCATTTCTCAAATGGTTCTTATTTTGTTATGGGAGTTAAGGGAATTTGATCCCTTCATGACGGCTTCCTAATTTGTTGGAAAACATCACATTGTTTCCAATATAGTTTCACTTCTTGGAAGAGAGATGGCCACTAGATACCATCACAGAGAACCTTATGTGTTATATCCTTCCCTACATAATTTCCTACAATGATTCCTTCACGTGTTTCTCATAGAAGAGATTCTCTTTCATGTTCCAAAACACAACAATCTAGAATTACATCTGCACCTAGATTATATAATTAACCGGATATCAATTGAGAGTCAACACTTTGTGTCACCAACTAGTGTCGTTGTGTGACTATGTACTCAGGTGGTGTTCTATCAATCACTAGAAATGCAACAATTTCATTAAATTGATTTGGTACTACTTTTATTTTAAATAGTTGTGCATCGGGTAGGTCATCATCCAAATTTCCTTCATGGTCACCTTATTGAAGCCGAGATAAGTGGTCTAGGCCCATATTTTGTTTACTTGGCTTGACGATAAATTCAAACTCAAACTCTTATAACAAGAGTAACCATATACAAATACGCCCCCAATGATGGCTTTTGACTAGGTACTTTAATGTAAAATGATCAGTGAAGAATTTAAAGGAACCTCCCAACAACTAGTGTCTGTACTTTTTCAAAGCATATACCATCGCTAATCCATCTCATTTAGTAATGGTATAATTCTTCTCTGATGTAGATAATTTGTTGCTGGAAAAAGAAACTGGGTGGTCCAAGTCACCTTCCCCAGGTTGCACTAGGATGACCCCCATTGCGACTTACGATGCGTCCACATGCACATGAAACATGCATGTCCAATCAGGGAATATGAGAATTGGTGGAATTCCCAACTTCTCCATCAATTCGTCAAGTGCTTGTTGACACTCTGGATTCCATACATACTTGACCTCTTTGTGCATCAATTATTATAGTGGTTTTTTTTATATTGACATGGTTTCAAATGAACTTCTTGTAGTATCTAGTATGTCCTAGGGTACCACACAAACCTTTCACATGTGTTTGGGTCCAAAAATTGACTATGACAACAATTTTTGTCGGGTATACTAACAAGCCTTCCTTGCATGCCACGTGTCCCAACAAGATGCCAAACGATGTACAAAATTTGCATTTCTTCAATTTTAAGGAAGTCTTCATCTATCAAAACTGATCCAGCATAAGTCGTAAGACCTATAAGTGGCCATTTAGTAGACTGAACACTGACTAGTCATCCAAGTATACATCCAAGACTTTGTGCATAAATTCTTTGAAAGATTCCACCACAATTCTAGAAAATACAGATGGTGAATTGTTAACTCGAATGGCATAACATTATATGCAAAGGATCCCCATTCAATCACAAAGGTGGTCTTCATCTAATCTTCTTATGTTATGTGTATCTGATGGTATCCTAAAAATCCATAGGTAAATGAGTAGGCTTCACGAACTCCTACATTTTCTAACACCTCATTAGTGAAGGGTGTAGTAAACGGTTCATGGACACAATATGCATTGAGACCACCCAAATCCACACATATGTGGGTGTCACCCATTTTCTTATCTTGAACCACCATTGGGCTAATCCCTTCTGATTCTTCAATAGGAAAAATGATTCCTACCTCTAAAATTTGATCCAATTATTCACAAACTTTCTCCTTACCGAGGGTTCAATATGTATGGTTTTATTTTGATGGGTTTAGCACCCTATTTGAGATGGATTTTCATTTCTCCCAATATTCCTACAATTCCTTTCATCTCAGAAAAAATTGTGAGGGAACAAATCTCTTTATTCCTTTAGGAGATCTATGATCTAGGTAACTGTCTCCTGATCCCAGTAGTCACCAATTATTTCCATTTTAGATTCCTCCTCCATTCTAATTTTATGCTTGGTTGTCTTGAGGGGTTCTTTGAACTATGGCGTAGTATTGGAATATGGCTCATCCTAAATTCCATGTTCACCCACACGGTCCTTTATCTCTTTTCCCCATGAATCATCATCCTCATTGGGGTCTCTATTTCCAACCTTCCAATAGTAGATTGGTTTGTTCAGTCAGGCCACATCTTGGTGGTAAGCCCAAATGGGGTGTTGCATGTGGTTTTCCCATGGTCTTTCTCCAAATACGAACTGCTTCATTTGATGGAGAATTTTAGCCATAACTGGGTCCTTCGAACTAACTGGAATTTAGTCTGGAATTCTATTGATATTTTATCCGAAGTCCTTGTTTTCCTTCTTTTTTCTTGTTGCACATACTATATTCTTGGTATTGTATCAAAGGTATGATATAATCGATGGACCCACTAATTGTAGGGTACTTTCTTCGCTTTCCATATCTATTGACAAAAATCTAAATGTTGCGTAGGATCCTTAGTCCCCTTGAACCTATTGGCTAGTTCTAAATCAGTAGGACACTGGAATCACTATGTGAAGCACTTGTGCACAACCTCCCAGTTCTGTAATTATTCCTTGTGCAAATTCCACCGTCGAATTGCATTCCACAGGAGATGGAATCCATGACTTCAACATGTCGCTCCTCTGGAATATGTACTTGAATTTGTTCGATGAACACAACAAACTTCTCTATACCATCAAACATTGTGTATTTTCAATTCAAACCCATTACATCACACATGTTTTGTTATGCAATTGCATATCCTCATTGATGACTCAAATATATTGTTATTCCAATGATCCATACCATCCTGGGAATCCGTGTCCAAATATTGTATGCTACGCCAACTGATATCCCCATCTATAGTAGGATTAATATAGTCTTATTTCCTTGTTGTAATATTGGGGATATTCTCAATTTCCACACCGCTACAGTCATCCTGAATAGGTTCAATATACTATTCACCTTATGTCGCATCCAATGGAAGGATTACACATAGTTCTTATGACTTAAAGGATATGCACCATTCCTTTAAGTTCAGGATTTCCTTATTCTTGAATGCGCAACCAATTCCTCGTAGTGCTAGGTATGGGTCCACATCCTCCATGATTTCAATTACTTCAAACTCAATCATTGTTTTCAGACCATCTACATTGACTTCAACATCCATTAATTTTCCAATTGGAAACACCTTGTACTGGTTTTCTAGTCTGAGTTGTCTGGGTGACTAAACCAACTTTGGTTTTCACATCAACTCCCATCAACTTTGGTTTTCATCTCAAATCCTCCCAATTCCAAGGTTAACATGAACTCTTTGTCAGTTCTCTTTTTTTGGACCACTCTATGTGCATTTCTCTATGGAAATGGAACAGAGATATGAACTTTAGATTCATTCGGGATTAGTAACTTTTGCAGCATATTGGTTACTTATTTACAATAGTTGAATTATTCAACAAATTGATACAATTCTACAACAAGGTACTTACAGGGTCCTCTTCTAGATTACTGTCCTCTCGTGGATTGTTGTCCACCTTTATTGATTATTCTCATTCTCATTGGGCCAAGTCGTGATGTGTGGCTTGCCTCTTTTCTTCATCTTGCAACCAATGGAATCTTTGTTCTTCACGTAGTCATTTTCTTCGGTCTTATTCTTCTCATAAGTGGTGCAAGTGCTCCTATCTGAGCAACCGTTATTAGCATAACATTTCTTCACATTGTACAACATCCTCGACCTCTTTTTGATCTTTGCATAAAATATTTACTTGATCTTTCACTTGGAACTTTGTTAGGGGTAGTGAAACTTTCTTTATCTGCGGCTCTGGTAGAATAGTTATGTTTCCTTATCCTCCTTGGTGTTGGACCATATGAACACCTCCTTAATTGTTTATGTTTATATTTTCAACATATTTATCTCAATATTATTCTCTCAGATCTACATTTGCCATGTTACATCAAGCCCTTTTTTCTTCACATTTTTCAGCAAGTCAGGGAAGTCCCAAGTCGCATGTTCAGTACTATGGTAGAAGGCACACAGTGTTTGAGTTTTTGTACAAAATATGGCTAGGTGACCTGGTTCTCCACAATTGTAGTATATCATATGTTGTCCCCCACCACCAAAGCCTCTTCCTCAGCCACGAAATACACCCCATGGTGATCCTTTTTTTCCTCCCCGATCAGGGGGATTATTTTCTTCTAGACTTTGAACTTGATATGCATCCACTATGTTATATTTCATTAGTTGCATCACATGAAAATTATTCACATCGTGGCCCATAGACTTGAAAAAGTCACAGAATCGTGCATGCGTTCAGCTCCAGTATTTATGTAGTGTTGGTAAATTTGGCAGTGAGTGTCCCCATACTCTGCTAAAGTTGCGCCCATCTAGATTAGGAGAAAGAGGGAATGGGCTTGGGATGCATGCTCCCATATAGTTATTCAATTTTGGGAACTTGTTTTTATGATGTCCTTTTGTTTTGCAAAATTTGAACCATATGCATTCCTAGGTTGGCTTCACAATAGATAAGTTATCGAATTGTACTATCAGCACGGGTAGTTGCATCTACACTTGTTCCATTTCAAGAGCATCTTCACTGGGGGTCTCTTCTAGTCCGATTGCAATTTCCAAAGAATCTGCTTGGTTAGAATTTTTGTGTTAATGGGACTCTTATGTGTGGTAGTAATCCTGCAATGAAACATTCATGATGTTGTACATCATTTAATTATAAGCTCAACTGGTCCATCAAAATCTTAAACCATTGATCATAGTCCCACACAGACTCACCAAAATATTTCTTAATATCATTTATTTCTGTAATACATTGGAATTTAGCCTTTGGATTCTAGAATTATCTCAATAAATATGTATTGATCGTAACTAATGGCCTTACATGTCCCATAGGAACAGTGGTATTATACTTCATATACCATGTCAATGCTCAATCTCTAAATGTCATCTCCAGCTATGCAATCTTAGCAACTTCATCTGTGATGTTCTTCACATCCCAAATGGATTCACAAGTAAACCAAATTTTTTTGCATCATCCTTTCCTATACCATGGAAAATAGGTAGTCACGGGGTGGAATTTGACGTAGTTTCCATTCTTGAACTAGTTGTTTCATCCTCCTTCCTTGAACTAGTTGTACCACCTTGTGGCAGAAAGGTTGGTGCGGCAGATTACTACTTGAAATAGCTTAAACACTATTCTGATGTTGAGGAAGGATTATCCCTCCATATATTGTCTCAAGTTTTTTCTCTTGCGCAACTTCAAAATCAAACTGCTCTTCTTGATTAGTTAAAGAACATCGGGGAGTATGTATAAAGCGGGGTTCATACCTTGGCGAATATATGTCGATCTCATTTCCTCCATTAAGGTACAAATTCAACTATTTGATCTCTAACTAGGATTTTCAAGATTCTTTGTAGGAACATACAATATTTTCTTGAATTTCATCTTCTTAGTTCAGCCTTCCATTCAGTCTTAGAGGGATAATGTCATTGTTTTCATCAGATCTTTCATATTCTTCTACTCCACCCATTTTTTGATCTAGACAATAAGATTTGATTCAATTCACAAGATAGAAAAACCATTCAAACGCATGAGAGTGGAAAAAATAACTATCTTTTTATTCTCCATCCTAGCTATTACAATGAAGTTCCAACCCTTTATAACCATTATTTGAGATTTT
This sequence comes from Pseudotsuga menziesii, assembly GCA_001517045.1. Classification (NCBI taxonomy): domain Eukaryota; kingdom Viridiplantae; phylum Streptophyta; class Pinopsida; order Pinales; family Pinaceae; genus Pseudotsuga; species Pseudotsuga menziesii. The sequence goes on along the minus strand of LPNX010100428.1, from coordinate 440,905 downwards.
CGAAGATTGCTAATTTTAAAAAATTATCGCATGGCTATGAAACTGAAAACAAACTATAAGCTAACTAGAGTGATACTATTTGTCAACTCACGTTTCTAATTAGGTTTATAAACTGAGAGATAATTGTTAATTACATATAAAAAAATATTGTAAAACACTAAAACCTCAATTTGAGGCCTTATTGAAGGAATTTGGCCTAAAAAAAGTGACAGAAAAAAAGTTCAATCAAAAGGATCTTATCAAACACTGCATTGAACACTTTGAAACACAACTTCCTGTCAAATTTGATCCAAAACAGATAATCGAGTCAAAAGTTATGATCCTCGGAAATCCTTGCATTTACTCTTTTTTTTCAGCCTTTAAAAATCACTACATCATTTTGGGAGGTCTCTCATCTCTTGAGAATCTTGTTTGCTTGGAGTCTATTCCTTCTTATAACATAGATTGACCTTCTACACTTCCTCACCATGTATTACCTTCTTTGGTGGTTTTCTTTCCTCTCTGATCTTTATTTTCTCCCTTAGACTGCTTTTCTTCTTTTCATTTCTTGCATCATCTCGTCCCGTGTTTCTTGTTTGTTCTTGATTTGAATCCTCTGTACTTATAGATCCATGAATATACCAAGGTTATTTCCCCTTACTCTACTTCCCACCCCGATAGCACAAGGTTTATGCTTCCATCTCGTCGGGGTTCATGGTCATTGGCCTCTTCTCACGAAAAAACATTTTCAACGACAGATGAATTTGCTTCAAGAACTTTTTCCTTGGTCCTACTTCAAAATTTTCCCACGCTCTGATATATGATTTGGTAGCTTCAACAACTTCAATGATATATCCTTCCTTTATGCACAAGAACCAAAAATATATGGCTCTAGTCCATGTATTGTTCAGCTCCTTCAATTCTTGGATCCGTTCCTCTGTCCACGTGACTAGTACAGGCGCAATCCACATAAATTTATCTTAACTTGTATCTTTACCCATTCCTAGACTATAATAAAAAAATTCAAAGAAGAAAATTTCATGCGGATTTGAATAAAGATATATATATCCTTCCAATCTTGTAGTGAAATTGACAATCCTATGACCTATTCTTGTGCAAATCCGTCTTCCTTTATTTCAAACCAATCTTTGAGCTTTTCTTTCGAAGGTTTCCACCTCATATCTCTATACCTCCTACACAATTCATGTCATGTCCCAGCAATGAAACCATTTTTGGTTGTAATTTTTCAAAACCGAGGTTCAACATAAATGACCAACAAATTTCCATAGCATCGGCATATTAGAAACGCTATAGGAAGAGTAAAGTACCGCCCAAGATGCACACAAGAAATCATAGAAACCTAAATTAGGTTTGTACAAGAGGTAACGAATACATAATACAGTCTTATGGAAACATAAAACAGAATATGCTCTTCAATCTCAACATAACAGACTCAAAATAAACATAAGTCACAAGACTTCATACACATACATGATAAAACAAGTAAAACCCAAAAAAGAGAGAGTTCATTCTATTACTTTCAACCAAAATTACAGTCGATCTTCATGATCCAGCTCAATAGCTTAACTCAAATGTCTCTCATTAGATACTTGGAAAAATATCAAGAAGTTAACACAACTAGGAAGTACTCCTATATTATTGCACTTATAACCAAAAATCACTATCATTACTCATCATACTAATTACCATAGTGATTCACAATCTTAACATCATCATCTTCTTTCAAAAGTTTGCCTTAAGTAGGCATAAATATTAGCTCAAAAAGTCATATCGGTGCCCAATCACTTAATCGATTCTATTAGATGCAATTGATTTAGTCAATCATCATTGGTGCATAGTATTGTGACCAAAACTTGGGAACCAAAAACAAGATGTTCAGAGTCTTTCAGCAGTGACTCAACAATAGGTAAGGTAAAACCACCAACTTTAAGGGATGTCGAAGAGTGTGCACCAATCAAAACCCCATTTCCTTCGCCAGCAATAGAATTATATGGATCGAAGATAATTTGGGAACAAGGGTTAGCCAAAATCCTAGAACCATGATGGAAATACTGAGGGGATCCTCTTCCAATAACCCACTAATCTTTTTTGAGGTGACTGATGTTCGCTGGATCAAAAAATTGGCTTCTACGAATAGGTGTCCCCAAGGGATCATTTGTGTGACAAATGTCCAAAAATCCAAGTGAGATTTCGATTACCACCTTACCCATGATACCCTAATACCCATACCTTGTACAGGACAAAACCCCACTACCACAAGGAACCAACTCATAACATTTCCATCTATACCTTGAAAAACCCTATCAAATGACTAACATGACAAGAGTAGCAGAAAATATAAATAAGTACAATACTTCCCACGTATTTTACTTGGTTGGTACAAAATCGTTTGAGTAGGATGGATTGACTCCATGTTTGCTACCTTCCCTATCAGCACAGACATATAAGTTTTTCAAGCCAAGACTAACCGACAATATCACCTGCAACCACCATATGCACCCTCAACAAACTCAAGTTTTATCTCATAATAATAAAAAACTAACATTAATTCTACTTGTTTCGTTTGAACTAATACTCCTTTACTTTCCCCTGTAGGCCATTCCTAATTAGGATTAGCATTATGCATAGTGTTAAATTCCAAGGGTAGGGACATTTCTTAATAAAAGTGTAGTGTTATACTTTTAAGGGATTCAAAGTATTAAAGACATTCTGGCACATTTCCTAATATGGATGTAGTGTTACAATTTCAAGAGATTTAGACTGTAAAAATAGTTCCTAAAACCATAAGGGAATTTATGAAGTAATAAACTGATCCAAAGGATAAGGTACTTCATATGTATGGAAGGTTATTTATTAATATGTAAGTGGTTCAAAGCATAAGGAAATTTTTAAAGGATTTAAAGTATAAGGATATTTCTAAATTCCTTATTTTATGGGGTTCAAAGTATTTCTAATAATCAATTTTTTTTAGGATTTATATAATAATAAGGAAGTAGGAAGTTGTGGGAGGTGTATATATTAATACACTCTCGTAAAGTATTAAAGGATAAGGATATTTTTATAAGCAACTAAGGAAGTAGGAAGGTTGAAGGTGTTTATTCTAATATTCTTGTGATATTCTTGTTATTACATATATGGTAGTTGGGCTACTTTTGTTTCTGGACAGTACTAAGCAGTTCTTTGAGCCAGTCATTTACTATGAGGTAGGCAAATGATGAGCCACTAGTTGATGATCTCTCACTTTCAGCAGATCCAGAGTATCTAGATTGACTAGTTCTATGCCATGACTGAGCCTCGTGACCCTATATTCGATGACTAAGTTAGCCATTCTTTCATGACCCAAAGCAGAGATTGTTATAATTCCCATGATATGTAGCAACAACATATGTTCCAATGATATTCAAATTGGTTTCAGATCCAGTCAAGTATATGACCTAGGTGATATTATGGTTTTTGCATATGTATCTTGATGTTGCTATGTTACCTATTTTAGAAGTGAAACTCGATTGATATTGATTATATGTTGGCAATATTTTATCTTGGTTTTGGTTTATGTGATGCTTGGTTTTGGCAATTGGGTCTCGGTGTTGGTTTATGTGATGCTTGTCATGGGGAATGTTTACCTCTAGGTCTTTAACACAAGTAGTCCTACCAAAGAAGTGTTTTTAGACACTAAGGCATCGAAGCTTAAGTTATTCTAAATGGATTCCCTACCAGCAAAATAAAAGTGCCTCTAGACACTGCTACAAATAAAAAATAAAACTAGTTATTTTCCAAGAGATGAGCACTCATACATTGTATGGTGTAAGGCTCATCTATCCCCACAGGGTATCAAGGTGAGGTAACCCCCCCAAGGATGACCCTTAGTCATTTTATAGAAGCCCAGAAGGATTTCTAGGGCACCTGCTTTTGGAGGCTGGAAAGTTAGTAATAAGAAATAAAGTTGATGGCTAGAGGATGATCACTCATTCTTTGTATAACGTACGGCTCATTTTCCCCTATAGGGAAATAGGGTGAGACTGGCCCCAGAAGGTTATTTATTTATCTTTTTTTGGAATCCCAGAAATCTTACCAGGGCACCTACCTTTAGAGGTTAACTAGTATAATAATGTTGTGTAAATAAATTATAAAAAGATTGCTTGTTTAAAGTCTAGTGGAGCCTTCTTATCATTCCACTCATATGTGAGACACTGCCACTCCCTATTGTTCACCTAGTCCAACTTATATGTTGTGTGTGTCCCCTTGTCCTTTAGCATAGGTGATTACAGTGTCAAGTTATCAAGTCATCCCTTTGGCCTTACTTGGTTCTAGTTCCCTTCACTCTTGACTAGCAAAAAGCCTAAATCTATAAATGAGTATACATTGGAGGTTCTTGTTTAAAGCAACTAGTCATTTTGATTTTGATTATTGTATATGTATTGTGCTTATACTTTCCAACAAAATCTAATTGTACTTGTGTGTCACTTCTAGCATAGATAATTGAGCATTCATGTCCATTGTGTACTTTGCAGTATCAAATTTTATCACTTGGGTCATCATTTGATCGATCTTGACCTGATCAACCCAGTGTTGACCAAGCTAGGAGAAGGGTCTAGGATGAGTTATAGACCGATGGTTATGGATGATGATTATTTATGGTTTGAAGGTTTCTATTATGCATATTCATGCTTCAAATGGCAATTTGCTATGATGTCTTGTATTATTGTTATGACTATCACCATTTACAGGCTTTATTATTATTATGGTTTTGACATGGATGGGGTCTCTGATGTACCTTTGTAGTGGGAATATTGGGTGTGAGTACTCATTCATAATTTATTTGGCAATTTTGAGTCCATTAGTGCAACTAGTTTTCAGTTTCGGGCAATTGCAGGAGAGATATGGGTCTTTCAGGCATTTTGCAGCAGATTTGCTCTGGGAAATTAAAAATAAAATGCAGTGCATATATTGGTGATATTCCTAGGGAGCTAGAGTGGATACTTAGGGTGCACCCAGTCGATTGTACCATGTACATGGGGTTCCAAGCACATCTGTGCAGTCATCTTTTTGTGTAGATGCTTCCCGAGTGAGATATTGTAAGTTTTATGTTCCCAACGCAAAAGTTTAGTGATAAAAAATAGCTAACGAAGAAATCAATTTTGGAAATTGAGGTAAAGGAATGGCATGGAATTAGTATGAGGAACATTGGTTGGGTCACATTCATCATCTAGCATCAACTTCACTTCACTTGGGGTCAACACATCCTTGATTTATGTAGTTTGAGGGAGTTTTGATGTATTTTGAGGGAAATACCCTAGTTATTTTGATCACTCCTTTATATTATTTGTCACCACACCTTGTTATTATGCCATGGGGCTATGTTAATGAAGGATAACATGGCCTCCTAGCCCCACAATGCACTACTTTGTGGTCATTAGTCATATTTTATGTGGTGCGCCCCTTCATTGGGTATTTCTAGTGATGTGCCCCCTTCTTTTAGTAAGTTGATCCATGTGAGGTGTATCTGGCTAATGTTAGTCATAGATTAGGATGATGTTATATTATGATCTTGACCCTTGATATTTTTGGATCTAGGCTTTATTTACTTGAGAGATCTATATATTGAAATGCACTCTCATTTGTAAAGGGGACTTTTGGCTCTGAGAATATTGATTACAAGAAATTTTTTGCAGAAACTCTTGGAATCTTTGTGAATGTATTTGGATGTGATTGCTATGCCTCTTGCTTAGACACTTCAGTTGATCTTACATGAAAACAAACATTTTTTTGTGGTAGTCGTACTGATATTTTGCAGGTAGCAAATTGGTTGGAGGATATTGCTAAGGCGTCTTGCATCATCTTCCGATTAAATTGTTTCATCTTCAGGGATTGCTTCAATTTTAATTTTTACATTGGATCTTTTTCTGTAGATGTTGTATGTAGCTTGTATTTTTCATCAGTAAACAAATCTCATTTGTAGTTTCATTTTGTAGGTGGAGAAGAGGGAGCGCACTACCTCAATCATGCATTTTTTCATTGTCTCATGTCAGATCTAGCTCAAAATTGTAACTAAGTGGAAGGATCATCGACATCTAAGGCGTTCATAAGTATTTTTAGGTACGATATACAAGGTTAGTATCATTTTTTAGTAATTTCATCCATTTGTCCATTTAAAACTCTATTTTTGTAGATCAAAAAGATCCGGTGATTTTTTTTATGACGGCCATCAAAACCCACTTGGAAATTGTTTAATAAACCTTAGATATATAATTTCACATAAATCATACTCCATTTACCCTGGGGTTTAGCACTAGCCTCTCTAGGTGGGGTGCCCCCTTTGGGTGGGTGGCCAAATTTTTAGATCTATCAATTGGGTATGGTTGAACCCGCTTGATTTCCATAGATACATCCTTCGAGTTCTATAATCTAGTCACTCTTTTCCCCAATCTATTCTTTTGTGTCCTCTATGTCCACTTTTGCATAAACCCTAGGTGGGTCCCTTTAGTATTTCCATTCGTGTGGCTATATCTTTTCAGATCTATTAGTTTGGTATGCTTGAACCCACTTGATTTCCATAGATATATCCTCCAAGAACCCTGATTTAGTCATTACATGCCCTCATATACCATTTTGGGTCCACTTCGTCTACTTTTGCATAAAATCCTAAGTGGTTTCTTTAGGTTTCTTTTGTATGTGGCTAGATCTTTCTAGATCTACTTTGCTTAACTCAATGTGGTACTTTTATTCTTAAGTTAGGATATTTTCCTAATTCACAAAGTCTCTCCAACTCCACCTCAACTCCTATACCACATATATTTCCTATATCTATACTACCTTACTCATTATCTCTCCCTTCTACCCATTGCTTACCCTTAGGAGTGCCTTGAGTAGGTTCACTAGCCCCTTTAGTCTAGTAGGGTATCCCCCTTGATCATTCTTTGAATTGATCTAAAGCGACAATAGCTATTCTGGTGTGACAAGTACCCTTTATCCGTATTGGATGAGGCCCTTGTGGTGTCAAATGTTGGCTACCCCACCTCTACCTTCCCGGATGGGATACTTTAAGTGGGTAGCTAAACTTTGTGTGATAACAGTTCCTTTCTTTTGTACGGGATATAAGGGTGTTTCTATGAAGATGGGTAACACTTTTTGGAAAGCGGACGGTGCAATTACGTTAAAACCATAGTTCGATTGAGATTTTTTAATCCCTCGATTGAACTTTAAAATACTCGATCAAGGGCTTAAAAATGCGCTCGATCAAGCCATATAAAAATTCTCGAACGAGGGTTGGTAAAAATATCAATCTATTTATACAACTTGATCGAGGGTTTTACTAGCCCTTGATCAATCGTTATTTACATAGCTCGATCGAGAATTTCCAATCGTTATCACTAGAAAAGCTCAACAAACCATAACTTATTTAATTGTGTTTGTTACATAGAAATTTAGTGAAAGGCTCTTAGAGACGGGTTAGAGATATGATAGATATAATAGATGTGTAATTAATGTTTAGAGATGAGAAAGTTTTTATTCATTTGAAGATATGGGTGCAGAGTAATTGAATTCATAGATGTGATTGATCAAATCTATGACTCCAATTACTTCGCTAACCATATCTGCAAATGAATATTTAGAGGAATTGTTATAGTAATGCATTTACTTTATTCGTCTTCAAGGTATTTATCATTACCCACAGGTATCAATTTTTTTTGAAATTATATTTTATTAAATTTTATTATCATATAATTCTATGCTTTCCTTTCATTAAATTCAAAAAGTTCGATGGACCTTAAACGATACCAATTTTTTTTTAAAAATGATTAACAAATATTTTGGGTGCCCATATTCGATCACCAAATGTGGACACCAATTTTTTTTGCTCGGTCGAGTTATTGAGCTCGATCCAACTTTCATGCTAATTGCGGTTAAACCCTCAATTGATCTATTTAAAAATCCATTAAAAACCTTGCTTAAGGGTTTTAAATACCTCGATCAAGCAATAGCTCGATCGAGCGCTTAAAATACATCCCTTTAGTGCTTTTTTTGCAGTTTAAATTGTTATGTCCTCTTCACCAAGCTTGAACTCTACCTTAGGCTGCAACTTAGGTGGCAGTCTTCATACAAGTAAATTCCTCAACGACTCATCTTTCCATTGACATAATTTACATATTTTGGAGTTCATATGGTATTTCTTTTTTTTTAAATCAAACTTAGTCTTGAAAACCATGTCCATAACTTCAAAGTAGTTAAAAGAAAAATCAACAACAACAAAAAGTGTACAACCAAAATATTTAAGAAATACATATGCCTAAGAGAAACGAGTACTCTTTAAAAGGGTTTTTTTTTTCTACTAGTGAAAAAAAAATTACGTGCACACAAGCGTGTAAAAAAT
>LPNX010100428.1:393534-421835 GCA_001517045.1 Pseudotsuga menziesii | reverse complement strand
ATTCCATGAAATCTGCAAGGCTAGGCATCTTCCAGGTTCGAGCTGTTAGTTTTGTGGCATAGAAGGTCGAAACAAACACTGAATAGTCAGGGCCTAGCTTTGAGAGGATGGCCAGTAAGAGCTGATCATCTTTCTTTTCGATCCCACATTGTTTCAGCTGCAAAACTATTGCTTTGAACTTGGAGAAATATAGCTACAGGGATTCAAAGCTATTTGGACTCAGAGAAATCAGCTCATTTTCGATTTGATGTCCCCTCATCTCATTTGTCTTTCCAAAAAGATCAGCAAGCTTCTCCCATACTTCATTCGGTGATGTCAATCCATCAAGATGGAAAAGGAGGTCTCTGGAAATACTCAGACACAGGAGGCCATAAGCCTCATCCCTCCTGTTGTGCCATTTTATCTTCTCTGCAGCTGCATTGGGCTCTGCTTCTGTTGCCATAGTCACCCTGTAGAGCCCTTTCACTCTCAACAGTATCTCCATCTCTGCTTTCCATTCAAATAAATTGAAAGGAGTCAAGATAGTTTTCTGTGATTGATCCATAGCTTAGAAAATCTGTCCCGGCTGTCAGTAGAAGGCTCCCAGTCACTGATGTCGAACCTGCAAAACAATTTTTGAAGGAGAAAAATAATCTACAATGGCTCTGATACCATGTGGAAATTGAACTAGGTGATAGATTATATTTACTCACAACAATTAACAATTGATCATGCAAAATCACTCACAAAGAGACTGAAAATTGGAGCTGAACACTAAACTGTATTAAATCAGTGTACAATAGCCAACCCTGTAAAATAATAGGTTGCTGAATAAATAACATACATCAGGGATTCGAATGCATGAGGAGCAATTCGAATCGAGCATAAAGCAGGCTTACTAAAAATAAGCAAATCCCCCATAGGTGTAAAAAGTTGATCCCAAATCTGTCATGGAGCTCACGAATTGGCAAAATGGCTTAGGCAAGCTAAAGAGTGGTGGAATGGCAGCTCATACATGCTTTTGCATGGAGAAAATAGAGGAGGATGTGTAGGACAAAAAACTAGTCAACCTCACCTAGTCTAGCTTTTCCTTTTGCCTTAAAACACTGAAAAAGCAGGGAATAAAGCAGAAAAAGCAGAAGGGCGCCTAGGAGGCCAAGAATAAAGCAGAATTGATTCCTTTAGCTCTCCCATGTGCTACATGAGTCAAATAAGGCAAGTTTGACCATTATAGATAGGCAAGTGACAACTTGCACAAGGTGGGACACATGAACTAGGCTAATAAGACAAAAATAATGAAATTAATGTCTAAGTGGGTAAACTATGGGTTGATTATTCTAACACTCCTTTATGGATTAGCTACCCATAGAGTGATTTACTTTAGCATGTCACTATATGACCCAGGGTAATACATATGATCATAGGTTCGGAAACAATATTATAAGTATGATATGATATAAATGATTAATTAATGAAAACACATATGGACCATGAAGAGATAATTAATATGAGTTCAAAGATGGAGAGATAATTTGAATTTCCCATGTTTCCGTGAAGTGAACTTGAATTGATAAGACATCAATTGAGTATTAGTTATGGTAAACAAGTTTAGTTAATTAAGGAATCAACTCCTTAATGGCATGTAAGTGGTTGTTAAAGATGACACTAATGGAGAAGCACTAGTTCTATAGTTACAATCAGTTATGTTTAGTTACATTCAATTATGTTCAGTTACATTCAGTTATGTTCCGTTACATTCAATTTTTTTTAGTTACATTCAGTTATGTTCAGTTACATTCAGTTCTGTTTAGTTGCATTCAGTTCTATTCAGTTAAATTCAGTTGCATGCGATTCCATTCAGTTCAGTTCAGTTACACTCAGTTGTATGCAGTTACACTTAGTTCCATTCGGTTCAGCTCAATACACTCAGTTAACAACTCAGTTAGAGTTAGTTAATTAATGGAAGGTGCATATCTTCTTATGGGAGATAATTGTGGAGTTCCAACCTAGAACCAATTAAGTAAGGGCACATATATTCTAGTGGGAGATAATTATGGAGTTCCATCATGGCACCAGATCAATGGGGGGCGCATGATTGAAGATGAATCAGTGTTCTAAGTTTTAACAAGTTATTGATCCATTCAGCCATTATATTTTTGTTGTAAAACCTAATTTGACTTGTTATTAAAGTGTTATGCACTTGGAAAGTTAGATACGGTGTTCCATTTGATATCCACTCTCTGGTTCTCTCAATGAAAGCAATATGCTATTGTGTTGTAATCATTCTCTGCTACTTATTAGTCATACTCTAAGATTGTTTGTTGGGTTTTTCATCCTCCAAATCAATGGATTGTTTTCCCAGGGTATATCTTGTGTTCTATGGTTTGATTTATGTCTTTGGATTATTGATGAGATTTATATGCACTGTAATCCATATTTATGTAGAAACGAAACAGAATACACAGATAACCATAAATACAAAGATGCAGCAAAAATAACACTTCATTTCATTAACATCAAAGAATCAAAACTTGTTTATATACAGGAGGGAAATAAACTAACTAGAGTGCTAGTAACTTCTCTAAGAAGAGATGTGGCAGCTACATGCCTCTGAAATTTGTGTTACAATGAGGCATGAAGGCCTATATATTATTGAGAAACAAAGGAAAACCCTACACATCCAAAAAAATAACCCTAGGAGGTCAAACACCAAAATATGGGCCCCGTTGGGTAAATTGGTACATCAATTTCCCGAGGTCGTAACTTTGGCATACTATCTCTGTTTGATGCACATGATACATCATTAGAAATATCTATCCAAGTACTACATCTATTGATTGTGCTCATTGAGTCTGAAATGGACTCATATTCGCTCAGAGGTTCAATGCCAAAAAAACATCGTTTAGGGCCTCAAAACGGCTCCAGAAGTTCAGGACCCGAAAAACTGCCAAAAATAGTAAATTGTGCTACAATTAAGGAAACTAAAAAACTGAAACAAAAAATGGTGGGGATCCAAGTGGATTAGGCGGGTTCCCACCAATATCCTCTTGGATCACACTATTATTGTGGATTAAATTTTTAAAGTTCAATTATCTTCATATTTTTCTCAATCACTAACAATCGTATGCTAAAATAATCCACTATAGAAGTGGCAAGTATCTATAGGAGACTTAATATCCATATCATGGTTAGCAGTATGCCACACATCATGCATGCTTCAACTAGAAAAGCATTGCCTCTACACATGAGTCCCACCTCAACACATGAGGATCTGAATTGACACACAAGTCCTTAGTCTTGTCCAACAAGATTGTACAACATCATCACTTTGACATATCAAATAATTCACCTCATCGCATGAGGATTAACCTTTAGACATAAGGCTTAGTCATTCTTGAGTCCAACCTAAGAATCTACTCCAAGTTCCTGAGTCCAACTCAGGCTCCCTAAGGCACTACCTCAACACATGAGGCCCAATCCTAGTGCACAAGATTGGCTTGGAGAATGAATGTTGATGTGGTAACTTTAACACTCCCTCTCAACGAGGGAGGAATTCTCTGTCATACCAAGCTTGTCTCGGAATTACCTATACTTCATAACGAAAAGAGGCTTAGTTAACATATCTACAATATACTTATCAGCAGCAATGTATTGAATTCTTACGGCACTTATCTTGACCATGTATCTGATGAAGTGATACTTAATATCAATGTGCTTCACTTGTCATGAAACACGGGGTTTTATGAGAGATTAATACAACTCTAATTATCAGAGTGAATGATTGTAGTCTCAATATTCTCCCCGAACAATCCAACAAGTAGATTCCTAAGCCACACAACTTCTCGATATGTGGTACTACCTGCAATATAATTTTCTTAGGTAGTACTTTTGGGCTACGGATCCCTAATTCCTACTGGACCAAGAGATCACAGTTGATCTTGGGATAAAACAATAACCATATGTACTCTCATTGTCCACAATACTACCACCCAAATTGGATTTGGCATAACCAAGTAACATTACCCCACCATTGGAGGCATATATGAGTCCATAAGCAATATTTCCTCAAAGGTATCTAAGCACATACTTCTCATCAACCCAATGTCTATTTCTTGGCTCAGACATGAACTGACTCAAGATACTCACATCATAACATATATCAAATCTATTATGTATCAAGTACATTAAGAAACCAATAAGTTTCCTATATTTAGTAGCATCCACTGGATCCAATCTAGAATCTCACTCATGGAGCTTCCTCAAATTTGAAACCATTGGAATATTCATGGATATGCAATCCAGCATACCAAACCTGTGCAACACATCAATTGTGTACTTTCCTTCTGAAAGGGAAATCTCATCTTTCCTTTGCCAAACTTCAAGACCAAGAAAGTAGTGCATGAGACCCAAGTCTTTCATCTTGAACTCAGAAGTGAGATCCATCTTACACCAAGTTATTAGATTTTCCTCTCTAGTAAGGAACATGTCATCAACATAGAGAACCAATATCAAAGGTTGGTTCTTCACAATATTGAAGTACAGGTTAAGGTCAGATTCACTTTTAGAGAATCCCAATCTCTTAAGATAGATTTCAATCCTCGAATACCAAGCCCTGGGGACTTGATTAAGCCCATACAAGTATTTCTTTAGTTTGCATACATGGGACTCCTTCCCATGAACTACAAACCCCTAGTTTGTTGTATGTAAACCTCTTTCTCATCCTCACCATTTAGGAAGGCAGTATTCACATCCATCTGGTGAAGCTTCCATCCAAAAATAGAGTCAAGTGAAATCATAGCTTGAATAGTGGTGTACCTGGCCATAGGATTGAATGTCTCATCATAGTCTATGCCTTCTTTCTGTGAGAAACCACAGGCTGCAAATCTAGATTTATACTTTTCAATGCTACCAATTTGAGATATAAAATCCAACACATGTTCTAATAAAGAATATTTTGTATCAGTGATAAGCATCCTTGAAACCCAACAAAAGGAATATAGTATCTCTTTGTAAATCAGTGATTCATTTATATTCCTAGATCCAAATATCACAACATCATCCACAAATAGTAAATGTGTAATCCGAACCAAAGACAAAACCTTGATACCCTGTATATTACCCACACCTCTCTTATCTTTGATCAATATACTTAATCCTTTGATGACCAATATAATGCATTTGACTCTATTCACACCTAACCAAGTTAATCAAACCTTGTTCCATGATCCAAGAATAATTAAATTTGAATGGATACTATGTGCATAATGTTCAGCAATATCAATTTGTAACAAAATCAATGAGTGGTATGATAGTGATGAAATGTATACCCACAATTTATATCTAGATAAGGTGTCAATCAAATATTCTGAAACCAAAAATTGATCTATCCTCTTAGCAACTCCATTCGGGCCCGTATGTTTTCTTCTCCAAGTAGGAGCCATTGGAATTGGTATTCTATCAATCATACCAACCGAAGGTATGATATTGCTCGCTTCACGGGATCACTAGACTCCACTGAATACCAAGGACAATCATCTAAATCACCCACTATCCCAGCATATTCAACCAACACAACAGAAGGTCTGAATAAAGACTCTTTTATCACCCATAATTTGTCTTTAAAAATCCAAACCAGATATATGTACTTATTCATCTTCATTAATCTTAGTATTGAGGAGATTAGGATCCAGAGACCTACACTTACCAATAATAAGTGGATCCTTGGATGTGTCATTGCCAATATGGGAAGAATATGTCCTCATTTGACTCGAACCAGAACCTCCATTCTCATCTGGATCGACGTATTCCTCAGATGACCAATCACCAAAAAATTTCAAAGAATCATATCTATCTGAGGTCAAAGAGGATGACTTGCAAGCTTTTCACAAACTCCCCACCGCCTGGAATCGCAAACAACAAAAAGGAATCCCCCAATAGTCCAGTGGATGGAAATAATTCTTATCCCACCACTCAATCTCCACTCCATATGAAATCCCCTTTATAATATCAATCTGCACTAACATCTTTCCCACACACTTGTCCATACCCCTGATAATATCATCTCCAACATGAAGGAATCAACCTAAATGATTCCCGACTTCCACGAAGGCATCCTTGTGCCACATCTTAAGAGGAAAACCAGGAAGTAAAACCCAAGGGTGTCGGAATCTAATATTCTCGATGCAAGGGTTAAAATCCAAGTGCCATCACTTTACCATGAGACTCCCATTATCCTTTAACCAAATCCTATGTATAATATGAGAGGCATGTTCCTATGTATGAAAATTAAACCCATACCAACCTCTCACCAAAATCGATATCTTCGGACAATATCCAACTAAAGGATTCCATGATGTCTCCACCCACTCTACAATGCCATTGCAACGCATGGCCTTATAGATTGATTTTCCAATGAACCCAATAAGAGAGATCCCAACCACATGCTCCAGTCCCAAATATATACCCAATACCATTTTATGACTATCATACTTGAGATTTCATTTTCTATATTTTTTGTATAGTCCATGACCTGGTCCAAACCAACAGTATTATCCTTCTTGGAAGCAACAACTGAAATACCACCCATAAAAGTTAAACCCACATCTCAAAAGGCAGCATTGTTCTCCCCATCAAAATCCACTGTACCGTTGTCACTACAACCATGACCCTATCCAACACTGAGGTGACCTCCTCTTTTTCGCCCAAATCCCCTTCTTATCAAAGGTTGTCCAGAAGGAACTAACACCATCATTGCCATGAGATTGGCCAACACACATACCCGGATGTTCGTTATAATATAGATCCCAATATATTTTTTCAGGATAGATAATATGATCTCGCTCCCACCTTTGATCTGAAAGCCACGTCCTTATCTATAGCAGCCTCACTAATTAGTTGGAAAGCCATTCCTACCATGTCTAGACAGATAAAACAACCACAATAATACTTGTTGGCATAAAAATTACCATCAACCACCAATACTCAAACCCCGACTCAACACAGATCCTCCAAAAAAGTTGATAACAAGCCCCAGAAACTCGGCACCACAGAGGGAAAAAAATCCCCCATTCCTCTAGGAAAATATCCCCACCCGACAAATAGAAAAACCTTGAACCACTCCCCACCAACCAAAGAGATGATTCTCAATCCAGAAAAACCCTAATGATCACAATAAGAGACCTCGAATAATGTATAACCAGGAGATAAACAACCTCTACAAGCTCACCAATTGTTATGGATCTGAATTCTAACTTCGGACACCCTAATAAATGGGAAGTTGTGATAAGTGTCTATACTAATAGTCTATATTAATACTGATTTCCTTTGCAAGGAATTCAAATCACTAAGAAATGTAACATGAATGCATTTCCTAATAAGTAGGAAACAATGAGTTGTGTCCATAGGAAGTTGTGGGAGGTGTTTAAACAATAAGAGATGAGGAAGTAGGAAGTTGTGTGAGGTCTCCAAACAATAAGATATGACATTGTTTTGTTAAGGAATATTTTATGTTTCCTTTCATTAATCATTAATCATTTATTACTAATTATTATTTTATTGTTATCTATAATTATTATGTATGTTACATTTACTATTATTTTTTTAAGAATTTTGGTGTTACCTTTTATGAGCATGTAGTGTGGTTTCATGGATTTGTCATGCAATACAAGGAATCACATTGTTTTAATTAGATGTATACATAGCATGAAAACCTTTTATAAACCTATGTAAAGAACACCAATATCATCTAAAACACAACAATTAATAATGTCTCACACATACAATACACAGAGATTTACCCTAGAAACCAACAATTGGGAAATTGGCACTCTCAAGAGTTTATCCACTCTCTAACACATTGTATTATTTTTGTTTACTATACAAATTTAAAGCATCCAAAACCATAATCCATTAGCCCAAATTAGATTACAACCCCAATTTTTTTATTAGAGTTAGTTTAGAATGGGTCGCAAAACCTTAAGTTCAAAACAACTCAAAACAAACCCAAAAAAAATTCTTTCGCAAGGGTGGTAGGGGGATAATCGGCATTCATGGGACCCCCTTTATATAGGAACCTACAAATATTACAACACATTTCCAACATCCTTCCACTTGTTGTATTCTTTGAAATATGGGGTCAAAGGGAAAGCATTTTTGAAATTAGCTACTATCGGAAGTAATACCCATTGATTCTCTACACCGAGAATGTTTTTCAATACTAACAGACTTTGTTAATGAATCTATAACATTCTTAAAGGTATCAACCTTCTACAAAAACACTTTTTTCTTCTCAAACATGTATCATAACAAAATGGTGTTAAACGTAAATGTGCTTTGTCTTGGAATGATAGGCAAGGTTATTTGCCAGAAAATTTGCACTTGATTTATCACAACCCATTCTCATTGCTCTCTAAACAAAACCAATACATGAACACAATATTTGCAACCATATGGATTCCTTACTTCCATGAGTGGATGGCATGTATTATGATTTCATGGTTGATAATGTAACTATACCCTACCTCTACTCATCCAACTGATTTCTCCACTAATTAAGTTAAAAACATAACCACATGTAGATATTTTGTGGTCAAGATATCCATCCCAATATACATCAACAAAACCTTGTATATGTATCTCTCACCGATATCTAAGCCTTCCTTGGAAATAGATTCCATATTTTGAAGTACCACACAAATATATGAAGACCTTCTTTACTATTGTCCCATGTTCCTTCTTTGGTGTTAACATATAAATGCTAAAAATTCCCACTGCATAGGAAACGTTTGGTCTAATACAGACCATAGCATGCTTCAAACTTCCAATAGCACTAGAAAATGGAACGAGTGACATGTCTTCTACCTCTTCTTGACTCTTGGCACATTGATATGCAAATAACTTTGCACCTACATGAGTAGGGACCTTTACCAATTTATATCCATACGTATTAAACCTCTTCAATATTGTTTCAACATGTTTCCTTTGAGTTAACTAGACTCTTCAATTGGCTCGATCTTTTCTAATTTCGATGCCCAAAATAAAATTTGCAGCACCAAGATATTTCATATCAAACTTAGAATACAACCAAGATTCGACATCCTTAATTATTTCCTTGTTGTTTCCAATCAAAAATATATCATCAACATACACGACCACATTAATAAAATCATCACAATACTACTTTAAATACACACAGTGATCATCTTTGCATCTTGAGAAACCAAGTCCCAATATTTAAGTATCAAATTTTTTATACCACATTCTTGATTTTTTTTAATCCCTACATGGAATTCTTGAGATTGCAAACCAACTCCTTTCCCTTTATTGCAGTACCCTCTAGTTGTTTCATGTAGATTTCTTCACCCAAATCAACATGTAGAAATATTGTCTTGGCATCCATCTTCTCTACTTCAATATCATAACCAGCAACAATAGACAAAAAAATATTATATGAGTTAATTTAGCAACATGAGAAAAATATCACCAAAATCAATTCCCTCCACCCACGGATCACCCTAAGCTACTAGGAAATCTTTGTACTTCACCTTACCTTCTGCATTCAACTTTTTTTTTCTACTAATAATTTTTCTTCCAATTGACAACTAAACTAGATTCCAATTTTTAAATTTATCAAAGGAATCCATTTCTTTAACCGTGGCCTTCTTCCAAAGTTTATTATCCTCTAAATCTTCCACCTCTCTAAAATATCTAGGATCGTCATCAATAATAAATAAACTAAAATTAGAGTGGAAACCAAGTGGGATATACCTTTTGGTTTCCTTCTTTCATGAATAGATCTCCTCAAGGCTCGAACTTGAGGTTCTTCCTCTTCAAACTATTTCATCTTTTTATGTTGAGTCATATTCTTCACCCTCTAACTCAAAATCTATTGTCTTTGGTTCTTCTTCCTTGGGTTGGCCTTCCTATTTGGGAGGAACTCTAACCTATCTAAATAAAACATCCCAACTATATAGTTTTCTTAGTTATTGGGTACCAAAGTTTATAACCTTTTATACCATTTTTATATCAAATAAAGATACATTTTCCATCTTTATTATCCAAATTACTCCTATTTTCCTTTGGAACATGAACATAAGCATCACAACCAAAAACTCAAAGATGTTTAAAAGAGGTATTTTTACCATTACATGCCTCATGGGGATTTTTGTCAATGAGTATTGATGTAGGTGATTGCTTTACCAAGTAACATGCAATATCCACTTCCCCTACCAAGAATTTATGTGTTAACCTTGTACCACTGAGCATTCTCCTTTCCTTCTCCATCAATGTCCTATTCATCTTTTTTGCAACTCCATTATGTTGAGGTGTGTATGGAGTAGTATTTTTCCTTACTATTCCACACTTCTTATAGAATTCCTCAAACTCATTTCCACAAAACTCTCCACCATTATCTATCCTCAACAAATTTATTTTATTATATGCATGGTTTCTATAAGAGCTTTAAACTCTTTAAATTTAAAGAAAACCTCATATTTCTTCTAGAGGAAATATACATGTGTTTATCTTGAAAATCATCAACAAATTAAACAAAATACACATATTTACCTAGTGATGGAATAGGAATTGGTCCAAACACATCATTATGTATTAACTCCAAGATTCTTTTTTTTCATGTAGAACCAAATGAGAATCTCACTCAATTTTTTTTTACCATATACGCAATGTTCACAAGAATTAAAATCTAATGAGCAATCAAACATACCTTGAGCCATACATTTACATGTAATTCTCGAAGGACTTTCTCTCTAATATGTTCCAATATTTGATGTCATAGCATTGTCTTGTCTAAAAAACAATAGGGGTCTTGTCTCTTGCATTGTTATCTTCAAGAACAATAGAGTTGTTACACTCAGCAATAAAATTGCTTCCAAACAACTTATATATATTCTCAATCTGAAATCNGGGGTCTTGTCTCTTGCATTGTTATCTTCAAGAACAATAGAGTTGTTACACTCAGCAATAAAATTGCTTCCAAACAACTTATATATATTCTCAATCTGAAACCCCCGCCTCAACGCCATTTCCCCTCAATCCATCCTGCATATGTCATTTTCAAATGCAATATGAACACATGTAATATCACCCATATTACCTACAAATATCAATTTTTTTACTAGATCTAAAATGTGAAAAACACCAGGAAGGGTTCTAATCATTCCATCTTTTAACAATAGCTTGACCCTTCCACATCCTATGATTTTGGCTATCGAGTCATCTCCTAGGAAAACATCACCTCCATTGTGTCTTTCATCTTCACAAAACAACTCCTTGTGAAAATTCATATGAGATGAAGCACATGAGTTGATCAACCATACATCATGATATGCATGTGTACCTATAGATACCAAGTAAACATCACCTTCTTTGTCTATATAGGGTTTCATTTCTGTGGAAGGAGCATCATCAAATCCCTTACCTTTATCAACACTCTTAGATATGCAATTTTTCTTTTAATGCCCAACGTTACCATATTTCCAAGATTTATTTTAAAATTTTCCTAGAGATCTAGATATACCTCTAGACTTACATCTGCCTCGGAAGACCTTTTTTTCTCTTGGGAATTATTTCTCATAGATAAAACATCCTTGGTCACACCCTCCATGGACTTTTTCCTCATTTCATATTAACAAGGATGCAACAACATCCTCAGAACTTTAACATGGATTGAGTGGCCTACCATTTGCGACAACCATATTATTCCAAGAATCTTGCAAATAACATAGCAAGGTAATGCACTTATATTCTTCCTTCGTATTAATATAATAGAGGCAATTTTTAGAGTATTAAATACATTTAGATTATCTACCACAGTGTCACCATCCATCTTAAGATGAAACAACTTCATTATAATAAATAACTTATTTACTAGGGACTTTGACTGATACAAATTCCCCAACATATCCAATAGCTTCATTGCATTTTATTCTCCAGAAAAGTTCAACAACATTGAATCTAAGAGGTAGTGCTTCTCACTTTTTTCTCCATCTTTTCCTAGATCCACATCAATCCACTAATCTTTGTCGACAATAAAATATGTCATTTTCAACTTCCATAAATCGAAGCTTAGGCCATTGAAATTCTCGATTTTTATTCTTGAAATACTCGCAATTTACTTGCATAAGATTCACTACTCAAATCTCACACTCCAACATACGTTTATCACAAACCCAAGATACCCTTGCTCTTCACATGATCATTTAAACCTTAGCAACAAAGTCATCCCCTTTAAGTTAATAACCCTGATTTGATACGAAATGAAGAACTTCGATAAACCTGGGGAAAGAAAAACAATACCAAGCATAATCTAAAACACGACAATTAACAATTTCTCACACACATTACACAAAGATTTACCCTAGAAACCAAAAACCAATAAAACTGACATTCATGAGAGTTTCTCCACTCTCTATCTCATTGTATTATCTTTTATGTTTACAATATATTATTATATCATCCAAAACTCTAATCCATTAACCCATGTTTTATTACAACCCCAATTCCTTGACTAGAATTAGTTTTTAATGGACCACAAAACCATGGGCCGAAAACAACTCAAAATTGAACCAAAAATGGACATGAATTATTTTTGTGGGGGGGTCATAGACCCCCCATACCCCCTAGACCCCTCTTGCTCTAGGAACTTGCAAAGAATACAACACAAGTTTGATATCACCTTGTGGAACAAACATTTTGAACAATGGGGCATGTGGATGGATTAACTACGAATTGTTGCTGTTGGTTGTACTAAATCATCTTGTGTTATTAAATTATAAGTCATTTTTTTGGTACATTGAAAATGTGGATCAGATTTTATTTTATGGTTGTGTTACACTATGAGATATTTGCACTGCAAGGACTATGGGTGCTTTGATATACAAACAGTTAATTTAAAGGTTGGATACTAAGGGTAAAGTTACAAGGCTTTATGTCTTGCACCTTGAAAACATTATGAAGTAAATCAAAATGTTCAACCTATAGAACTTGAATAGAGTTCAAATGTTAAAAAGATCGAGCAATCATTGATTGAATCATTTAATAGTCAAGTTTGTAAACATGTCTTATTAACATGCTACAAATTCTTGCACGACAAAGAATTTACATTTAAAATTGGTTAAATATGATATTATGACATTAAATAATTTATAGAAAAAATGGCATTCTATAATTTTAACTAGAGTTAAACATTATATCACATCTCTAATTTAGATCATTGATATACAATACATTTTATAAATCAAACAACATCAACATGACACAAAAAGACATAAATATACATGAACAATATCAACATGATATGTATCAACATCAACATGATTTGAGAATTTATAATATATATGAACGAAAAATATCAAAATCAATGTATATATTAAATATACATCATGATTCCCAAGTCAAATATATATGTGAAAGATACATAGTAGCAACCAAATATATACATGCGATCAATAACTGCTATGAGTTAGTTGGTCCATTTCCAGAGCTAGAGGCATTAATACTTCCACCACCAGAGCTAGAGGCATCAATATCTTTGTCATATAACAATGTAAAATGAAGGAGCTAGTATATATCTTCTAGTCTCCACCAAAACCTATATCACCTAATGCAATTGTTGCATCTATAGCTCTAGCAAGTGGATATGATGTCACAACTAGTTGGTTGGCCTGTGGAGTGAGAGAGGGTGTTCGGCTGGCATGTAGAAGAGGAGAGGGTGGTCAGTCAGCCTATGGAAGAGGAAAGGATGATTGGTTGTGTTGATGAGGAGGAAGGGGTGGTCTCTTGTCATGTGGAGGAGAGGGTAGAGGAGAAAAAGGAGGAGATGGAGGATGTCAAAGATCTCTCCTCCTCCAGAGTATCTTAATTGAATTGAAGATATGACATGTCAATAGCATTATATCATGGGGAAAAATCACCTATATAGATGCAAACTCAGGGTCCTCCATCATCTCTCAAACTTGCATAGGGTTCACTCCTTGTTGAGCTACCAATTCAGATAATTGATCGGTCATATACTAACTTCATCTACAATCTGGCCTATGTCACTAGCCAAGTCTATGGATCTAAGGTATCTCATCAACCTGAGGAATCTCTTCGCCATATTGGAGAGACACCTCCCCAATATAAATGATGATATTTTAAAAATAGTAAGCAACAATAATTAAAAAATTTATCAAAGAATTAGATAATTTGAATAAAATGTTACAATAAATTACATGGCAATTAAATCAAAAAAAATGCAAAAAGATAAATAGGATGTTTGCATATCCTCTCCTATCCAACCTTTCGTATAGGCACTCCATAAGATATATGGTTTGATCATCGTCACTAGAAAGCATCTCCAATACATCTAGATTGATACTACTAGGGAACCCTGATTGGCCCCTCTTAGGCATCCCCTACCCCCACATATGCATACATGCATCAATCATTGTCCTAGGAGAGAGGTAATAGAATTATGGTCTAGGTACCAAAAACCTCTCAAAAAATAAACAAAATAACCTTGAACCAAATGGAAAGGACATCCTCCCAGAAAAAAATAGAACAACGGCGATCCAAAACTAAACAAAATTGTCACAAAAAAAGGTAGACTACATAATCAATATAGATCTCTGCACTAAAAAATCTCTACAATGCAATAGAGGCAAATTAATGCATTTTCCATTCAAGGTGTAGTGGGCCACTATTGTGACCATAAGAGAGGCACCTAACTTCCTTTGCACCAAATGTAGCAATGTGCAACTGGCCAAGAGAAGCATGGAAACACTATAGGCAATCATGTCCTCACCGAGTATTGTTGAACATATGCTAGTTGATTCTCTCTTGTAATGCTAGGTGGGATCTCGTGGAAATGGGTAAAATCCCACCTCTCCCCCCACCCTCTCGTAGATATACTAGTAGTGAAATACATGTCCTCCTTTGTGTGTTAGAACCAAAAAGTGAGACTAACCTTGAATTCTTGCCTGGCATGATCCCAACAATTGATGAATTTCCCACGTAAGAGTGTGTACCCTCTAAGAGATTCCACCTCCTCAAAAACTTAATGAGGCCAACATTTTTTAAGAAGGCACAAGTCTATTGTAATGGGGGTGAAGGTACAAATGGCTCTCCCTCTCTTGGGCCTCCCAATCCTGTATAAAGTTGTATAGGTCAACCCTCCATTGTTCTTGCTCCTAATGATGTTATTGTTACTCTCCCTTGTTCACATACAACTATTATTAGGAACGAGCGCACACAAACACACACAAAAAAATACTATTAAATAACCATTTTATTTATTAATAATTCAAATAAATTATTTTTTCAATCATTAATGAAATGGTCTCAATATGGTTTTACAAAGCCTAGAATAATAATCACTTGATATTTGAAAACACCATCCTCGAATAAAGGAAATGTGAAAATAACACTAAACTTTTGCATTTTATACCAAGCTATACATAAAATGGTCTCTCATACATGCCACTCTAAAGCACATATTTTTCATGTGACTCATTTATTAAAATTGAATTTTTTTTGGAAGCAAAATGTTTAACACTATCGTTGTGCTATATAAAATATCTTGACACCATTTTTTTGTGCTTATTAACATACAACACACCCTCTATATTGCAACATAAAACTTATTTAATATCAACACTCAATTAGATGACGAATATCATTGGTGCTTAGAAATAAATATAATGCACCGATTATGGTGCTTCATTAAATTAAGAGGAATATAAATGATGCTAAATTTTTTTTTTACCTTATGCACACCATTTATGGTGTGATATAAAAACTATACTACACCATGGTGTATAGAATTTTAATATATGTTATAAGTGTTCTCACAATTAGGAGCACTGCTAACTTGGTGCTCCAATCTAAACATAATGAATTGATGGTAATGTTTAATAAAATAAGAGCACGGTGATTCTAAAATTATGCCGGTGCATCTTTGTTAACATACCAGCCAATTCTAAACATTATTGTTGCATCTTAAACATATTTATGCATACAACACACCACCCCACCATAAGTTCATAGTTAAATTCTAAGCATTTTGGTGTGCTTATAATATCAAGAGGCCTTGATAATTGTGCTTTTGGATGTAATTAAATAGCACGACCTACTATAAATTTTATAGTTTTTCTTGTGTGTTTAGACTATTAGTGCATTTGAATATTAAATTGTGCACTACTGCAACCAATGGTATGGGTGACCTTTTACTCTTTACCGATGTGTTTTTAATATTTGTTAGCATTGTTAATGATGCTCTAAAATATTATCAAGAGCACCAGATAATGTGACCCTAATGTTTATTTATTTTTGTTTTTTTATTCGATTTGATGCGTTTACAATAATAGGATGCATTGACACCTGCACTTATGTTGGTGCACTATTGTTAACGATGCTCTTTTTCATGTTAACACAATGTTATCACAGTGTAAGTTGGACCAATAAACAAATTGCTTACAGTGTGCTCTATTTATCAACAAGACATCAATAAATGAGTTGGTAAGAAACACTTTACTTGCTATTTTGTTGGTTGATGAAGCATAGTTTATATGTCCACAAAAATAAATATTTTCAATCATTTTGTAAAAACAATCTCAATCCACTGGTGAATGGAAGCATGGGAGGAACCTAACATCTAGGCAACACTACCGATGGGATGGTTATACGGTGTTGTTATGCATCAATTTGAATTGTTTTCAAGTAATGAAATGAGTTGTAACAATAAAATGATCAATTACTATTTTTTTTGTATTCTATCCTACTCATATGTGTTTGACATTAAGTTGCACCAGTGCTTTTTTTATTACAAGTGCACGGTCATGTTATTAAAAAATCCCTAGCACAATGGTTGTTGGGGAAGACACCCTGGTGTGGTTAACTGACAGTGGCGCACGAAGGATAGAAGTTTAAAAAGATCGAAACTAAATTTTCAACACCAGCAAGCCTGTCAGTGTACCATATCCATATGTGCATATAATGCCCCATATATTGGCAGATGATAAATAAAACTCTAATGTTATCTAACTTAGCATTTTATTGCTTATTATATATTGGACTCAACTAGATTGCTTAAGGTTGTTGTTATGTGAACATACAGACTCCCTAGATGTGTGGATTGTAAATGTAATTTATTGTTTTAATTTACTAATGGTGATGAATATGTAATTTCATTTAAACTTGCAGGTTGAATATGGAATATCAATATGTGGAATGCTAATTTAGTATGTCTGCAAAAGAACTTATATGATTATATATAAATGTTGTTTTACTAATATGGATTAACACTTGAAAGAGTTGGGTATGTTTATACATGAGATTTATGTTCGTGGTGAATTAAACCACATGTTGGATGGGTACGAGATCGTTAGATTCATATAGTGTCAATGGGCACGAGATGTCTTGGACATCAAGAGGATAATGATGTTATATCATTTTTCATGTTATTTATTGTGAATTACAATATTTTTATGACTTGTAGATGAGTGTGAGTTTTGATAGGAACCACAACTTGCCCAAAGTGGTTGTTTGATGACAAGACCCCTTAAAACAGTGATGGCACAATATGATTGATGTAGGGTGTTAACCCTAGTACTATCAGGAGGGTGGAGGCATTTCCCACAGTTTATCCCCTGAAACTCTAAGTCATGGGAGGGTTGTACTGAGCAAGCTCCCCTGTATGTGTGATAACAACTAGTGGGTGCCTACTAGGGAAGCTTGATTGATGTACTCGACACTTCACTTATGGGTTCTATATGTGGTTAGGTCGGTATAGACAATGCCATAGTATATTACAGCAGAGGACGGGATGGTGAGGTCAAGAGATAGAAGTAGTGGTGATTAGGTGGTTGGATTACTATTGGGGATGGATGGAGCCAACGGTGGGATTGGATGGTGGTACTTGTTGTCATTAACCATCATGAATATATGCTTGATTTACTTCATTATGTGTATCTAATTCAGTTTTATTGTTTTTGTATGAATGCTTATAAATGATGAATGATGCATTGTTTAAGTTGTTAATTTGTGTGGTATTTGCAAGCATAATGAGGCATCAAGGGCATTAAAAGTGATTATTAGTACTTGCACTTAAGACGTGTGCGTTGGACACATATACGCCAATTCGTCAATACATTACTATGATTGGTCGATTGATGAATAAATTAGTATTTTTACATTAGTTATTAGTAACATGGTTGATATAAATTATTGAAGTATTACTTTTGTAATTAAAGTATGAAATAACTTTTGGAATATCTATATATATTAATTAGTTATTAGTAACATGGTTGATAAATTATTGAAGTATTACTTTTGCAATGAAAGTATGAAATAACTTTTGGAATATATATATATAAGTTTGTTGACTTGTTTAATATATTTTAGATTTAAATACATTGATTGGATTATTGAATGACATATATAATTATATTATTTAACCGACATCTTTTATAATTTGACTTATGTGTGAGAATATAATATAAATAAATGGATAGATGGTGTTGCACAAATTTTTAGAAAAGAGTTGTCATAGTCGCATTTAAGATGGCAGCATGAAAAGTGAGACTTTGCAACCATGAAAAGAGTTGAAAATTATTCTATTGGAATTTAATCTAAAGAAAACTTGGATGAGGAGGAGAATGGGACTTTTGATATAAATAGGAGACTTAAGATTTAAAATGGGAAGTTCTTTTCTTGAAGAATATTTTGGGGAAGAATTTTGAAGGAATGGGAAATTTTGGATACTTTGGGAGAAGAAGCTTGGAAGAGTTTGAGAACTCTTAGAAGAATTGATACTTAGGTTAATGGTGCATCATTGTTCTATTTGTTGGGGGTCTCGGGCAAGGGGAGGCATGAGGCCATTTTGATGGATTCCAGGGCTAGGGAGTCGGCTATGCCCCTAGTTGGTTGGGACAAAAAATTGTGGTCACTTTGGGAAAGTGCGAGAAAGAGAATTTGCTTCTCTTTTGACTTCATGGTAGAGGTATACTTCATGTTAATTGTTATAATTCTAAAATTATGTTATTAAATTAGAGTTAACTTTTAGATCTATATGTATGACTAAAACTATTAGAATAACAATGCATAAATTAAGTAGAACTAGATGTATTGTGAAGAAATCTGAAATTTCAATCTAGTATAATAGTGTTACAATTAGTTAGCAACATGATAGGGATTTAACCCTGAGTGGTTGCTAAAGTGCAACAACGCATTTATTTATGTGAAATGCATCGGTTCATTAAATATTTATGATACTTCAATTGGTTTGTTTTATTATAAAATAATTTATGATACTTGAATGCTCCATGTTTGTGACACAACGATGCTCTGCAAAAGTTATGGGGCTGCTATATGTTTGGTTATATATATACAAAGTTTTTTTTCAAAAAATATTTAATAAGTTGGTGTCTTTCACATTGTAATGTCACCAGAAAGTCTATGCGAGTATAAATAAACCTATTTTTTTATTCAAGGATGAAACATTTCACCATCGATGCATTTAATATTTTTGCGCATTGGTGATATTAAATACTAGCACACAAATGTGTGTGTTTCATTTAGGAGCACCTATAAGAAAAACATTTGTTAAATACTCTCCATGTGCACCTCCGCTACAAATAGACAAATTAGAGTGTTTTTGGGAATGTTCTGCAAAAACCTCCACTAGAATTTTATTTCCACGTAGTGAAGAAATTGTTCTTGAAGTATTGACTTGGATAATAATTTCTTCACCGTTCTTTTTAAAATTATTTTATATATGCATTTACACAGCAATATAGGCATATACTCCTCAACGTTGGTAGTTGGACAGTCTAATTTGGGAATCAAAGCAATAAATGTGAAATTAAAATTAGCCACCACCTTTCTTCGATAATATTTAGCAGATCCATCTCCAATAGCTCATAAAAACCTAGAAAAAATGCAATGGGCCACCTATCAAGTTCAAATATTATCCTTTTGGATAGAGTGGAATACTCATGGAGTTCTTCCTTCAATACATATTCTAACATTCTTACATTGTCATCATCAAATACAAAATTGGGAAATAAAGTGAGTGACCATGTCTTGTTGCATTTGGACAAACAATGCTTCAAGATATAATGCCATTATAAGTTCAAGTCCATTAGATATGGTCCCTACACCATTATTCAACACATAGGGGACAATGCCTACCATTTATATCTTACATCTCAATGGTGAATTCACTGTGGTAAATGTCAATCATCTCAAGTTGTACAAACGTCCCCTTCTGCAAGATGAAGTTTAGGTCTTCCACCTCGCATATACCATTTCATATTTCCAACATCCTTTTGGAAAAGATATTTGCACATGCACAACTGCTCCACCAAACAACAATAGCATTCTTCTTATCGTGTTGGACACCAAGAGGCTAGATAGTCTTCTAAGATAGATTTCCAAACACAATTCCCTTATCTAGTTGAGAAAGTGGAGACACTTTCTATCTAAACATGAAGAAATTCATATGGATCAAGGACATATCTCTCCATGAGGGTGCACTTCTCTAATTAATGTTGGTGATATTAAATAAATGCATGAACTCTAGAAATCCATGCAAGTATTGGAGATGTATTTATTATTTCTAAGTCGTTAATTTTTACTTTGTTAAGCAAATAACTCAGATTGTCACTATTTATATCTCCTATCAAGCCTTAGTTTTAAGGAAATAATGAATATTTTATTTTAAAGGAAGTTAAGCTACTCTCCTATGTAAAGAGAGCATCTTCCTTGTTTGAACTCATGGTTGGATTTTTTGAGTTCTCTTTCCTTTGGAGCCTAATTGACATATCTTTTCATGGAACATTTTTTAGTGCAAAGGATTTTCTTCTTTTGGGTTTCTTGATGGTTGAAATTTGAAGAAATATGCATCTTTTACAATAGTAAGACCTTTGGCATAGTTGACTAAAAGGGTAAATTTTTAAAGTGGAATAACTATGTTGTTCTATGGTTTAGTATTCTTGTTTGTTTGTGGTTTAGCTAGCTAAGGTACTAGTTAGAGTAAGAAGTTGGAGGTGTGTGCCAAAGAGCCACCATTTGTTGGTGAAATTTTGCATGAAGCTTGAATAGCTTGGGGTATGGTTGCTTTGCAAAGGTTCCAATCAAACATATATAAACAAAACCTTCAAGGGGATTATCTTGAGACTCCATTTTTTCCCTAGGAATCGGCGCTAGTCTTCATGGTCCTTCCATCACCTATACTACAAAAAAAGACCTCATGTTTTGCTAAGGCTAATTATTCAAATCACCTTGTCTACTCATTGCCATAGCCTAGCAAACCTAACCCTAGAAAAAACCTCCTCAAGTTGGAGAAGAGCCAACTGAAACTACAAAGAGTTGGTTATCGAGGTGATAGTGGGTAACACCTCCAAGCTATAGTTGGGCTAGCCTTGTTCTTTGGGGCTTTCACTATACATGCTAGTTCATGCTATGACACTTTAATGTCATTGCAGAGAAAAAATATGTTTTCCCAAAAATTTGAAGATCGCGCTTCATGTCATTTTCTTAAGAAGTAACTATTGGAGATTTATCCTCTCAAAGTGACTCCAAGCAAGGACAAAGCTCTTATGCCTTGCAAATTTTGAAGATTGAGATTGTTTGTAGAGGTGAACCAAGCAACAATTGAAGACAACCCAAAGTTCACCTTGGAAACTCCGCACATTTAGGTATCACTAAAGAGGTATGCTCATGCAATTTCAAAATTGGCATCCTCTTTGAAGAAGTTAAAAGTAAGGGAAAATGGAATGGCCTCCATGGTTCGACCAGTTTTTTACTCCTTTAAATTCTCAAAAAATTCAAGGTTTCCTTGTAAGATGTCGAAAAAAAATTTAGATGATATTCCATTTTTTCATGGGTATATTGATTATGGCACAACACACCTTACATATTCAAAATTTTGTGTTGTTCATGAAGATATTTTCATGAGTTACTTTGTTTGGTTTGAAAGGGAATGCAAATGCTAGGTTTAAGGGTCTTGCTAATGGAAAAATCTCCTCTTGCATGATTGGTGGAGGTATTTTGCAACTATTGGTGTCTTGAAAAATATGAGAAATGGATTCCTTGTGTTTTATTTATGAATGTCATGTTCAAAGAGCAAACCAATTACAATCATTTAGAATGTCTTGATTAAGAGGCCATCGAATAAAACCATGCAAAGGATTATGTTGATGATCAAGACCTTGAAGAAACTCTTGAAGAGGTTCGTACTGAGGCTGATCAAGGAAAACAAGTCCAAGAGGAATCTCTTTTAAGGTTTCTAGCCATTTGAACATGTTAATATTGCACATTTGGAGCAACATGTATGAGTTTTTAGTGCAAATATAAAGGCAATGTTGCAAATTCAAGGCAACGGGGAAAGGATTCATTTGCAAGTACATAACAACAAGCCTTGCCATCTTCAAGGACAAACTATAAGCAACTTCATGATGAAGAGGTATATTCAAGCCCTATTCAATCTTGGATAGAGTGGGCTTGTGAAAAAAATGAATTTATTTGACAAGGGTTTGAAGGCATTGATTATACTCTACATGCTCATATATTATTCTAACCCTATTTCCATGAAAATAATTGCATGTACTCGATACATAATTGATGTTGTCTTGTCTTGGGTCATCACCGAGGACAAAGAGAATAAGCCCTAGCATGTGTAAAATGCTAAGGTGATTTTATTAGACCCAAGGACAAAGAAAATAAGCCCTAGCATGTGTAAAATGCTATGGTGATTTTATTAGATATTTGATTTCACCTTACATAATTGATGTTGTCTTGTCTTGGTTCATCACCAAGGACAAAGAAAATAAGCCCCATCATGTGTGAAATGCTAAGGTGACTTCATTAGATATTTGATTTCACCTAACATGCTCTTGTTCATTGGTTAGACTCTTAGAGTAGGTAGGTAAGAGAATGAATAAGCTCTTGCATGAGCAATAGAGTAGATTTCATTTGATGTTGAAGGTTTCTTTTGTCTAAAGCCAAATCTTGATGTTCTAAACTAATTGATGTAAATGTGGTGTTTAGGAATGTTGAGGTCATCCATCCGGCCACATGGTTTTTGGTTTTATTATATGAATTGTCATTGTTATCATGTATATGTTGAGATTCCAAGGTGCTCATATGCAGTCTCGATGTGAACACATCTCAAAATTGGGGTCAAATGTTATCCCCATTTTACATCGGTGTCCACTTGTAATTTTCATCACAAACTTCATGGGAGTAGCATGTTGATGATGCCTTGGATGACGGCGTTTAAATGTTCACGGAGATTTAATGATTGCAGGTTTTCATATTGTTTCTAAGACAAATTGTGGAAAACTCAACTCCTCCGAAGAGCGTAATAGAAAATTCTTCAAAGCAAGAGCTCCTCCAATTATATGGTAGCATTCTACACTCAAACCGAACCCACATTCTCCATCATGTGGTCTGCTACACTAGGGAAATTGTTTTTATTCCTTACCAAGAGATACGATTACCTGATACGATTACTACTCTAATATCATATCATCTTTTCGTAACGAACAGAAAAAAAAAAAAAAGCATACTGAAATATTTTCAAAATTCAATCGTATCATTTTAAAATAGTTTTACAATCACATCTTATTATCATATCCAAAATATTATTACGATAATCTTGATGAACTTTTGAACTTCTACTTCTAGCTAGTTATCTGTATATAGCATAACTATTGGCAATACACGTAAACTGTGTCTTCTTTCATCAGATTGCACAATTAGATCTGCATAATTAATTTTCTAAATTGTATCTTTGCATGTCAGATATTGATTTGGCAATGGTTATGTGTTGTTGCCATCGTAGGAATCAATATATAAAATGAGCATTTATTTCAAACTTGAAATGAAGCTTATGTTACACGAAAGTTCAATATATATGTTGAAATGAAACTTGTATTTAAGCTTTTCCCATTTCTATGACGATCTTGTGTACTCTGGGTCACCATATTTCCAAATAAAGACTTTATTTTGACAATATCATAAACGATTAAAATTTAAAATTCATAAATTCTCAAAATTTAAATTGAATCTTAACAAAGAATATGTAGATATAACCCTAAGCATATCAGCTTAAGGTACAGGATAAGCTATTCTTAGAATGAAAATTTCTTTCAACATGAGCTCCTAACATCATGCTTAATTGAAAGGGGTATGCCATACTTTGCACACAAAAATTATTTCACCCTTACCCGGTTAATACTTAAATTTCCAAGTTGCCTCATTTGCCGTGACAGCTTCACCTGTATTTCGAAATGAAGAGACCAATGTATAATTACAATATTATGGAGATAACTGTCATTCAAAATCCATACAAATAAAAACCGTCATCAACTGGCATTCTCTATCATTTACCTCTGCTTGTTTTCCAGCATCAACTGTACGAACTGAGAAAATGCTGCAAAAACATAAGAGAATGAGCTTCCAAGAAAATTCATGCAAGCAAACTGGGGACAGTTCATAAATGATGATTACATCGCTAGTGATTTTCGAGCAAATTTTAAAATAAAAAATCAGAGTCCCCCTAAAAGGGGTATTTTTACCAGGATCTGAATCATGAGGACCAGGGGATGCTTCCGGATGATACTGAAGAGACATTACTTTCATTGCAGGGAAGGCAAGACCAGCACAAGTTCCATCATTTAAGTTAATATGAGTTACCTCTACACCTTCTGGAAGTGTGGCAGGATCAACTGCATAGTTGTGATTCTGCCAGACCAAGAAGAGACATTATGAATCAACCGTTATAGAAATGTGTTTTAATGAAATAAAGTTATACATCTTAGACCAAAAGCAAGAAAGGCCTAAAAACAGTCGACAAAACAGATGTCAACAAATAAGTTTTCCATATATGCAAGCTGTTGATTGAGGTATGAAAATTACTTGAGCACTTATCTCAACACGGCCACTTAGAATATTGCGCACAGGATGATTGCCTCCATGATGACCAAATTTCATTTTAAAAGTTTTTCCACCCAATGCTTGGCCAAGTAGTTGATGCCCCATGCAAATTCCAAACACGGGAATTTTTCCAACCACTTGTTTAACATTTTCTACAGCATAAGGAACTGCAGAAGGATCGCCTGGCCCATTGCTGAACAATACACCATCAGGATTCAGTTTCAGAACTTCTGAAGCCGGCCATGTCGAAGGCACAACAGTTATCTTGCAACCAGATGAAGCTATGCGCCTTAGTATATTGTGCTTGATACCAAAATCGTATGCAACAACCTGGCAAAGAAACAAGATCATAACATCAACAGCACAGAAAACGAATTAAAATTTGGAATCATCATAATTCAAAGCAGCTAACTCACATGTAATTTTTCAGAATCTTTTCCATTAGTGTTAAAATCCCATTCTGCACTTGTTGCATCTTTCCATTCATATGGTTCAGAGCAAGTGACACCAGAAATCAGATCCATACCTGTCATATGTTATCGTATGAGTTAAATACACAGAGACTGATGGCATCCATCTCAAATAGCATGGAAAAATATATACAATAAAAGAAATTAAAACAGGATAGATTCTGCTTCCATACCTACTATGTCCCATGAGCGAGCCATATCAAGTAGCTCATCATCAGATTTTGAGGAATCAGTACTTATTACTCCTATTAAACTTCCATCTTCTCTTAATCTCCGAGTGATTGCACGAGTGTCCACATCATCTAATCCACCAGATATTTAGTTGGAAATTGATATCACATAGGCCATATTTTTCAAATGTAGCTTGTATGCAACATAAAAAAATTCCCTGTTCAAATATTGAAAGCCTTGCAGTAACTTACATATACCCATGACATTTCTTTTTCTTAAATACTCTGGTAGTGATTCTGTTGATCTCCAATTTGAGACACTTGAATAATGCATGCAGATGATATAAAATATCAGAAACAATGTAACAGATAAAAAAACAAGAATAAATGATGAAGATTGTATGTCCTAGATAATATTCCTTTACAATAATTTCTGAGGAACAGCTGCATTTTCATTTCAATTATTGAACCGCATGTTCTTTAGGAAACCATGACTACTTCATACCAATTGCTCAGATTTCGAATCACTAATCCTCCTAGA
Source organism: Pseudotsuga menziesii (assembly GCA_001517045.1). Taxonomy (NCBI): domain Eukaryota; kingdom Viridiplantae; phylum Streptophyta; class Pinopsida; order Pinales; family Pinaceae; genus Pseudotsuga; species Pseudotsuga menziesii. The sequence continues at coordinate 395,742 of LPNX010100428.1, read as the reverse complement.
AAACACTGATTCGACTCTTCATCATCTGCGAATTAGGAAATTGTTTGCACAATAAATTAAAACTTCCAAAATTCGCATAATATATTTCCCAATATCTAATTATGAGAATGTACAGAACAAAGCTTTCAATATGACAGTGCATACCTATATTAACACCCGTGTTGCCAATATGAGGGTTAGTCATCAGTACAAACTGGCCAGCATAACTTGGATCCGTCAGTATTTCTTGATAGCTGCATGTGGAAACGTTCTTCAGTCAAATTTCCACTGACTAAAATAAAAAATGGATACTATAATCCAAGATGCATTCCAACACAAAACAGGCAAGCCAGACTGCTTAAGCAAGGGTACTTAAACTACCCATGAAACTTTGGATGATTGCTTGAGTTTATCTATCTTTTCTATGAGATAATGTTGATTATCCAAATGCCTAAATAACAATCAATAGCTTGAATGATTCAGTAAATTTATTAATCTACATAGAAGAACTTTGCTGTGATGGGGTGAAACCAGGCATTGTGTATGAATGTTGCACATGGTTTTACAGTTACGTTTTAACCCGTATTATCTTAACGACTTAAACTACAGTAAAAAAGTATAGGATAAGCTATATCTTGAATGACACGGCACAGGCCTACTTAAGTGCCATATCACATCTAAATACTATTAATATAGAATATAAACTTGGCATTTTGTGCAATTACACAAATATCTGCTTAATGAGAACTTACAGCCTCGGGGTGATATGCACATGTTTTGGCGTCCAGAAGCTTGGAATTTCCACTGGCTGAAAAATTAACTCCGAAACCGTGTTCCCTAGGTCCTAACATAAGCAATCTAAATCACATTGATCAGGTCATCGAATTATAATTCTAAACATTTGAAAAGCTAAGGTCTTGGGTCAGTATTTGACTTAATATAACATTCCAAGACCTTTGCAGCAAAGATGGACACAAAGTCAACCCTTGTAGTTGAAATTCTATTCTCTGCAATATAGATACCCTCATACTTCTATTGTGATTCACCATCATCTCTCCAGACTCCAGAGCATAGTTTTAAAAATCAGTCTGATCAGAATTGGAATTGGTTGATTTGACCAAGCAAAGGCAAAACCGATCCAAACCAGCCCTTAAATAGGTTTGGGTGGCCGGTTCCGTACCAAACCAGCCAAGTCGGTGTCCAAATCGACCGGTTCGGTACCAAACCAGTCAGATCAGCAGAGTCATGACCGATTCTAAGTCCGAGTCATTACCGATTCATGACCGATTCCGAGTCCGAGTCATTACCGATCCATTTTCTTAAAAACTTATTTTATGTATTTTTTAATTAACCGAGTCATTAAATTCAAATCGGCAGAGTCATGACTGATTCATTACCGTTGACCCTCGACCCATCCATTACCGATTCCAAGTTGACCCTCAACCGATTCCGAGTCCGAATTCAATTTTTAAACTATGATCCAGAGTTCTTCCTTCACTTGGATGTAAAATCCATCCTAAAGTTCCTCAAGTATTCTTTGCTTCATATCAGGTTGACAAGTACTAACGGCTACAAAATCCAGTGTTCCACGGGGACACGCCTCCCAGGGTCAAGGGCTCGCCCCCTGCGCTTCCCACGCCTCGGGGGCTGGGGGGCTCCATGGGAAACGTTTCCCAGCGCCCCCCTTTCTACGAAACTTGGGGAAACGTAGGTCTAGGAGTTTCCCGGATTGGGGGGCTCCCACACGCCCCCTCCTAAAAATGGGGGGCTCCCACAGGCACCCACCCCCTTCCATTTTTAAAATTTTTTTACTTAAAAAAATATGGTTCATCCTAAATTTTAGGCTTTTACACTAAATGGTCATAATAAATGGTGATGGGATGAGGAATTGATATGTTTATATGTTGGGGTTCATATTTTATTACTTTTTTCTTTTTTTTTATAATTTTAAAGACTGACCCCCCTATGTTAGGGACCCCGACGCCCCCCCTGTCCCCCAAAATACCCCAAAATTTTTGGGTGTCTCTACACGTCCCCAATGTGCGTTTCCCCGCTCCCACGCTCCCGTGTCTCAAAAGCTTGGTGGAACACTGGCAAAATCTCTTCTCCAACCAAGTGTATCTGCAACTTTATGTTCATTCCCCTTGATATGCTTGACTTCAAAGTCATATTTTTAAAGCAACTCCATCCATCTTCATTCACTAGCAATTAGATGGGACTGAGTGATGT
>LPNX010100428.1:365314-392698 GCA_001517045.1 Pseudotsuga menziesii | reverse complement strand
ATCATGTTGGCTTAGGGAAGGTGGCAGCAGCAAGCAAGAAAAAAGAGGATGATCCTCTTCCATTTTTGAGGAAGTCCTCTAGCACCAAGACTCCATTTCCTATTTGTATTTACTATTAGACTTTAGTCTATTTGGCATTTGCCAATGCCCAGTGGCATTCCGGCATATATGTACATTGTATACATTTTGATTTTGATGACTTAATGAAAAATATGGTTCTGACATGCATCTATGTGTCTCATTGTGATTTGTGAATGACAAATGTGTAATTACTAATCATTAATGTGTTTTTATTCTAATTTCTATTGAATATTTGTAAATGTTCTAGTTTCTAAATATTTTTGGATCTATATGTCTATATTTTTAAATTTTAATATATATATTTTTTTAAATATAAATATGTATATAAAACGTATACTACGTGTCCTGATTCCGGGGGTCACCATGTCCGTGTCAAACTCTCATATTTTCATGTCCTTCATGTCCCGTGTCCCCGTGTCAGGTGACTTAGCATATCACTGTTGGCCATCGGGAGGGGAGGAAATACTCATGCACAGTTAGCGGGGCATTGACTGTCAGTAGGGAAAGGAGTACATAGAACACAAGTGGCAGGTAGTTGAGACTCGAGGGGAAAAGGAATACACAGTCCACTGCTAGCAGGCCAAGATTTGTGTCATATGAACAGTGAAATCTGAGAGCCAGGGGAGTTTAACACAGTGTAGGACTTGGGAGTCAAATTGTGAATGGTGTTGGTAAGATTGGATCAGCAGGTGCCAGAAGCATGTCGAATAGGAGAATGAATGAGGCACAGCACAACATACATAAGACTTGGACAATGAACTTCATCCATAAAACAAAAAACTAAAATGAATTTTTTCCATATGCTTGGAAAACCACTAATTACAAACCTCAAGCATGAGATATGACAAACCCTGTCACTTAGCTTGCAAGGTAAAAGACGAAAGTTCAGATTGACTACCAAGTGCAAAGAAAGTTTTGAACTGTCAGCCATTGAAGCAGTTACTTATTTTAGCAGTTATCGTGAAGCTAAGTCACCTGACACAGGGACACGAGACACGAAGGACACGAAAATACGAGAGTCCGACACGGACACAGTGACCCCCGGAATCAAGACACGTAGGATACGTTTTATATATATATGTTTTTTTTTTAAATATATATTAAAATTTAAAAATATAGACATATAGATCCAAAAATATTTAGAAACTAGAACATTTACAAATATTCAATAGAAATTAGAATAAAAACACATTAATGATTAGTAATTACACATTTGTCATTCACAAGTCACAATTCAAAACACATTTGTCATTCACAAATCACAATGAGACATATAGATGCATGTCAGAACCATATTTCACATTAAGTCATCAAAATCAAAATGTATACAATGTACATATATGTCGGAATGCCACTGGGCATTGGCAAATGCCAAATAGACTAAAGTCTAATAGTAAATACAAATAGGAAATGGAGTCTTGGTGCTAGAAGACTTCCTCAAAAATGGAAGAGGATCATCCTCTTTTTTCTTGCTTGCTACTGCCACCTTCCCTAAGACAACATGATCCTCTCTTTCCATATCCCTCCTTTGGTTAACAGTCACCGCTTTGCATGAAGAAATCCCACAAGAAAGAAGGGCCAAGAAATGGCCCTTAACCCGGAAATATGTGCTCATGAACTCATGGTTGCAAAAATTGCATCTCCAAGACACATTGCCCCCCCCACCAAGCTTTGCCCCGAGCCCATCTTTCCTTGTCACATACTTCCACAAAGGGTATTTTTTTTCTTGGGCTTGTTGTCTTGCTAAAACAGGGTTAAATGGAGCATGAGCTCCACTAGCAACCGATGGAGCACTTGACGAAGGAGGAGAACCGATTGTGCTTGGTGGAATAGGAGGGGAGGCCCTAGATGGTGCATTTCTCCCTTTCCTTTGACCCCTACCTCCTGCCCTAGCTGATTGAGACATTCATTTTCTTGTGTGATGGTTGAGCTTGCAATCCTCTCCACAAATCCACCGGAATGCACTTGGAATCGCTTGGAAACAATGGATAGCCTTCAAATCTCCTTCAAAACTCCTTCACCTGCACATAAAACTCACTCTCAACCAATTGCTTCCTTGCAAATGACAAAAGAAAGGCAAAAAATTGACTTAAAACAAACCCGGCTGTTTTTTTCCGCCGTTTACGTGTCCTGTTTTCGGGATTCGTGTCCTGTTTTCGGGACATGTTGCGATTTCGTGTCCGACTCTTTTTTTTTTGTGTCCTATTTTCATATTCACCTGAAAGACGAATCAGACACGAATCCGATTCGAATCGTGTCCGATTCGATCCCCACGAGACACGGGGGGCCTCCAGGACGAATCCGGTTTCTTAGATGCAAGTCAACTGCAAATTAGAAGTTAAAGTGACCTAATTAGGTCAAAGTTAGGGTTTTCGAAGTTGAAAGTTATAAAAAAAAGATAAAGTGAATGGAGACTTCACTTTTTGATTATTATATGATTTTGGAGCTCTTGAGTAGCAGCACAATGTGCGCCACGGCAGTTGGGGTTGAAGACGGCGTCTTCAGCGAACGGGGTTTCGGCAATGAGATATCTGACCTAGTCTCATCCAAGGTAAACCATCCAGGTTCACCATCCGCTCTTCAAATTATTCATTCCTTTACAGTTATCTAGTATCCATCAGAGATTGTTTGCAGGGGCACATAAGGGGGTTTTTAGCTGGAAAACCCCAAATCATTCATTGGGTCCTCACAGTTTACCTTCAGAACCCAGGCACCATTCTCATCATCGGTATCATACTCCAGTACCTGGTGATTATCAAATCCGGTCTTGCTCATCCGGAGCAATTATTAGCAATTTCGGGATTAGGGGGACGTGAGCAGCTAAACCTCCAAATCAATTCGCTAGCCTGCCTAGAGACCTCAGATCTTCTGCATGTTTCAGGCATCCTCTCTGGCACAGGAAGACTATCACTCCTGCAAATTCTCAGCTTCAACGGACACCTCCTTCACTAAAAACGTCACCCTTAGCTGATTTTGGGTTCGTGCTGCTGGGGTATCACCGGAGGCGAAAGGTACCAGTTCATCTCCAAATCGGCTCTTGACGCATGCATATTATCTTAGGAGCATTTCAGCCAGCTTATCAGTGGTAAGTGTTACATTCTATCCTGCAAACCCTAACCCTAATTTCAGCTATAAAATAGGGAATTCTTGCATGGCAGTTTGCATGCTCGACTATTTCAATAACTTTGCATAGAAATAGAAAATATCAGTATTTGGGATATTACAGTGGTATCAGTGCTATCTTCTTGGCCAGTTGTGGGCTTAAGAAATGAGAAATAGATGAATACAAAAGAGGACCCTTTTGTAACCTATAAGAAAAGGAGGAGTAGGTACACGGAGGACTTTGAGGATATCCAACTAGAAGATATCAGCTCAGACATGGAACAAACAGGTATACACTCTGACAGGGGAAATGGAACGGGAAAAGATGAGGACAGGATGGAGTTTCGCAACTTAGTATCCGAATTGCAAGACTTAGCCAAAGGGTAAAAAGATGTACTCAATGCAATCAACAGATTATCGGCGAAACCAGAAATAGGTAACAACTGTACACCTCCCTCACCGGTAGATTGAGGGTCTACAAGCAGCAGTGGAAAGGTTGCATACACCAATATACAGAATACACCGCACATATATAGCAGACCTTCCAACAGGCCTACTATGCCTCACTTCTTGGAAGATGCAGTAGAAGGTCCAGTCATGCAGGTAGAGCCTAGCGAACCTTTTGGGGCTTATTTGCAGGAATACAGGGACTTAGGCAATGGGTTTCATGCCGCCATGTCTTTTTCGGATTTTTGCAACATGAAGAGTAGGAACAGGCCCAAGAATTTCAACAACGCATTCAATCATAACAATGAGTTACAGAAGACCTTGGGCAGGTTGACCATCCCAAACTTTGATGGGACTCGCGGAGGTTCAGCAAGGATATGGGTTCAAAAGTTGGATACCTATTTCCAACTCAATCCCATGACAGAGACAGATGACATTAAATTGGCTACATTCCACCTGGACGGAGAAGCTCACGAGTGGTGGTACCATGGATTAGTGACATTGGGTCACAACACCGTACACTCCTACAGTGAGTTCACTCAGAAGCTCATGGAGAGGTTTGACAGGAAGGATCCAGAGATACATTTCAGGGAGTTGGCTCAACTCAAACAGACAGGTAGCACAGAAGCCTTCATCTCAGAATTCCAGAGGATAGCAGTCATGGTAATAGATGTGTCCGAGAGCAGGTTGACGATGTTATTCACTGAGGCCCTAACAGAGCCACTACGGGGATAGGTGAAAGCCTACAAACCCCCCACTCTGCAGGATGCCATTAGCAGAGCCAGAGATCTCCAGGATTCAAATCCGAAGAACGGGTTCCCTCTCAAAACCAACTTTCCTATTAGGGACAAGGACAGGAAACCCTTCCAGCATGGAGTGCAACTACTGGATTCCAAAATTGAATGTCACATTAGGTAACTGTCAGATGACAGATTCATTTTATATAGTGGATGTATCAGATACTCATGTAGTATTGGGTGTTCAGTGGCTTTATTCAATAGGAAAATATACTACAGACTACAGGGCAATGGAAATGGAATCCCAGGGGCCAGACAACAAACGAGTAGTTTTGAGGGGCATGAACACTTGTGCCCAAAAACCGGTCTCTTCACAGAGGATGGAGGCAGTACTCAGATAGGATGACATAAAATGGCCTGCAGAATGTTTTGTCACCTTTAGGAAACCTCCAGAAAACAACACACAACACCCAGGTGATATTCAGGCCTTGTTACAGAAGCATAAAAAGGTATTTCGAGACCTTCCATCAGATAGACCGCCAGACCGAGGCTTTGAACCTTAGTTTTAAAAATTGTTCCAACCGGAATCGGAACCGGCCGATTCACCAGTTCGAAACCAAACCGGGTCAAACCGGTTGGTTAACCGGATCGGGAACCGGTTTGGTACCAAACCGGGTCAAACCGGTTGGTTAACCGGATCGGGGACCGGTTAGATACCGAACCGGCCGGTTTCGAACCTGACTGGTCCGGTTTGGAAAAATGGCCATTTTTTTTTCATTTTTAAGCTTTAACTTTGTAAATGTTTATTTTATTTTTTAAATTTTAATAATTTAACTAACCTATTCCCTACCCTAAGTCCTAACCCACCCCATTTCCTAACCTAACTACCCAACACAACTATAAGACTACCGGTCGATATCATGATTCATTACCTTTGTTTTGTTTTAAAGTTGAAAGTGGAAACTTGAAAGTCTGAAACTGTGGAGGCTAGAGCAAGGAGTTGGAGTCTGGACGGGGTTTGAGTTTGACTACCGATCGAGTGCACTGTGGAGTCATGGACTGTCACCTGTGGAGTTCCAAGAGGGTGTTGCAACTTGCAAGAGGGTGCTGCAACGTATTACAATCTAGCTGCTAGCACTAACACTAACAAGTGAGTAATATTACAGTCTACTATTTAGTATTGACGCCAATCAATGTTCTCTCCATCTTTCAATGATGAATCAAATTCCTTGTTAGTATCTCCATTTTCAATCAAAGTTTCCTTCTTGTCCACAGCATCTGAACCCTTTTCTTTATGAGATTTATTGTTTTGGAAAGGCCTAAAACAAACAGGAGATAGTTATTAGTAATAATGCTGGAGGCTTAGTGATTGGCCAGGTGCATTCCTTCACGACCACCCCTGCAATAATATGAAATTTGATCAACCCGATTTGCCTCTTCACAAAACAGGAGCCATCAGCAGACAGACATAGCCATCATATGCATTACAATTACTAATTTTGTATCAAACTCTGAAAATTCAAATGAAATCAAATATATATTTAAGCTTGTTAAGCTATTTGAAAATGGAATACTATCTTTTCGATGCCCAAAAATCAATGAAGTTAGTAACTACAATAAATTTAGGAATGGACTAAAGTTATTAGGAATTACATGGTTTTTATTATTTAAGGGTGGACAGTGACATAACTTGCATTGGACAGTGACATAACATTCCAATGGAAGGGTGGAGTCTTGTGGAAATGGCTGCTTACAGCCTTATCAAATGAAATGATAAGGCTGTAAGCAGCCATTTCCACAAGACTCCACCCTTCCATTAGATGTCTATGAATGTTCAATGGACATCATTGAGCTTTAGTCCCTAAGTAAGAGCCATAGGTAAGCGTAGAGTATGTAGACTTAGAGAGCATTTTATTGAGGGAAGCAAATGCAGTAACATACTCAAGATAATTGCACCCATAAAAAACAGTAAATTCAGCTTATCAATGCAAGCAGGGAACAGCAGTTTAAGGAATAGTTTTCAGGATAAAACTCAGCCTTATTCAGAGAAGGAAAGTTGTACTAGTTGAAGTGTATTTTTTAGCATGGAAAGTCAGTCTGATTTGCTCCAAGAGGGTGCTGCAACGTATGACCATTTTATGCAAGAAAGGTGTTAACTTCCCAGACATGTGAACATTGAAGATCATTTAAATAATCAGATCTGATAGCAAATTAAAAGGCAGTCCTGTAGGTGACTTTTTTTTGAGGAATTAATGCTCGTTGTTGTTTCAATTTTCAGCCTATCCAGATTCCGAAATGGCCCCAAAAGCAAAAGATCCGGCATGGGCCCATGCAGATGTTGTTGATGGGGTTATGTATTGCAAGTATTGCAAGAAGTTGATTAAGGGTGGTGGAATTTACAGGCTTAAACAACACTTGGCTGCCATCAAAGGGCAAGTGAAGGCATGTGAAGCTCCACTAGATGTCATTGGACAAATTAGAGCTGATATGCAAGAATATTTTAAGAAGTTTGAAGAGAATAAGGCTAGGCAAAAAGAGATAGAGGAAGAAGTAGGAAAGAAGAGGAGGCTCGCTGAAATGATGGGTGGTCGTGGGACCTATGCTCCGGGTTCAATTGAAGGCTCTTCATCTATCCCTTCTACCGATCTTAAGGATCCTTTTGGGTATGTTGCACCCTCCGATACTACACAAGAGAAGGAGAAGGGTAAATCAAAAAAGAAGGGTGGCATTCAAAGCTATTTTACATCTTCTGCTAGTGCCAATGCTTCTCATGTGCCTCCAACACATGTTCAGCCCACCTTAGATGACCATTAGAAGAAGAAATACAAAGAAGCTGCCTACGAGTACATAGCTAGATGGTGGTATGATGCTGATCTCTCGTTCAATGCTGCACACTCTTCTTATTACCAACCTATGTGGGATGTTGTTATAGCTGCTGGTAAGGGCTTCAAAGGCCCTAGTATGCATGACTTGAGGGGATCTCTTTTGCAAAAAGAGATAGTGTCCATAGAAGAATACTTGAAGGACTTCAAACAGTCATGGGTCAGAACAGGATGCACTATCATGTCAGATGGATGGACCGATCAGAAGGGTCGTACTCTCATAAACTTATTTGTCTCTTGCCCACAAGGAACCATGTTTTTGAGATCAAGTGATGCATCTAATCAGGTGAAAGATGCAAATCTATTATTTCATCTCTTAGATAGTGTTGTTGAGGAGGTGGGGGCAAATAATGTTGTACAAATCATCACAGATAATGCCTCTAACTATGTTCTTGCTGGTAAGATGTTAGAGGAAAAACATAAAACCATATTTTGGACTCCATGTGCGGCACATTGCATAGACCTCATGCTTGAGGACATATGCAAACAGGATTGGATCAAGGACACTATAGAGCATGCCAAAAGCATCACCAAATACATCTACAACCACGGTTGGGTATTGAATTTGATGAGGAGACACACTCAGGGCAGGGAGCTTGTTAGGCCTGCAGTTACTAGATTTGCAACTCACTTCCTTACGTTGCAATCTCTCATTTCCCAAGCACAAAACTTAAAGAAAATGTTTTCAAGTGATGAATGGAATTCATCACAATGGGCCCTCAAACAAGATGGAAAAGACACCAAGAAAAGAATTAAAAGCTCTTCATTTTGGAGCAGAGGTTGTGGCAATTTCTGAGCCACTTGTTAAGGTGTTGCGGTTGGTTGATGGAGAAAAATTGGCCATGGGCTACATTTATGAAGCTATGGATCAAGCAAAGGAGCAGATAAAGGCAGCATACAAAGATAGAGTGGCCAAGTATGGGCCTATTTGGGAGATCATTGATAGGAGATGGAATAATCAACTCCATCGCCCTATACATGCAGCTGGGTATTTTCTTAACCCAAGGTATCAGTATAGAGCGCTTATTGATCCAGATCCGACTGGGGAGGTAGCAGATGGATTGTATTCTTGCCTTGAGCGCATGGTCCCAAATGAGGCAGACCAATTGGAGATACATCGACAGATCAACTCTTTCACCGCCGCCACAGGTACCTTTGCCAACAATGTTGCTAAGATTTCAAGAGAGGAAGACCAACCAGGTAAACATTTCCATTGTTTGATTAACTTATGTTTTTAAAGTTTAAAGTTATTAACTACCTTGAATTAAGTTTAAAATTTAAATTGTTGAATTAAGTTATTAACTACCTTGACTCTTCACATTTGCAGCACAATGGTGGCAGGCATTTGGTAACCATACTAAACTATTGCAAAGGTTTTCAATACGGGTTCTGAGTCAAACCTGCAGCTCTTTTGGGTGTGAGCGCAATTGGTCTTTGTTTGAGTGGATTCACACAAAGAAGAGAAACCGTTTAGAGCAAAAACGGTTGAACGATCTAGTCTTTGTGCAGTACAACCACCGACTCAGGCGCAACCAATTGATGAGCAAAAGACCTGATACGGATCCCATTGTGTTGGATGATATAGATCCAAACTCAAAATGGGTAGTGGAGACCCAACCGCCAGAGTTTGGTGATGACATAGATGTTGCGCTGGAGGACCTGCTGGATGTTCCGTTGGATGCAGATCCTTTACTGCCGATGCCATCAATTCATACAGGTGTAAGATGCTGAGAGAGAAGTGCCAGGCATGGCAGGCACTAGCCGATCAGGACCTCGTACTTATAGTCATCGACGACGTCGACATTCAGCCAGTACTACTACTTCATTAGCAGATGACTTTGATCCTGAGGAGCCCGAGACTGAGCCAGATCATGATGCATTTGCTAGTCCTTCTGGTTCTTCTTCTAGTTCTAGTTCTAGCAGTGGTGCTGAGTTTGATGATGATCATTGATGATGTATTATGATATTATCATTCATGTAGTTGATTATGTAGCATGTTTTTTGGACTCTCCAGGCCATATAGCCTTTACTATATAGGGCCTAGCCGCCTAGGCCTCATGGATTATGTATTTTGTTCTAGTATCCTAGATATGTTACATGTATTATCATTTATGTATTGCACAGAGTACAGTCACAGACTTCAGATTACAGTGCATTTTGTACCATTTTGATATATTGACTCTTATATGGTATATACATGAGTAGATTTTGGTTAATTTGTCTTCAATGCCTTGGAATCATGGATTATAATCTTGAAAATGTTGTTTTCCTTTAAAATTTAAGTATTTGATGTATTTTTGAGCAAACCGATTCATTAAATTCAAATCGGCCGATTTATGACCGATTCATTACCGATTCCAATTCCGATTCCGAGTTGACCCTCGACCGATTCCGAGTCCGATTCCGATTTTTAAAACTATGCTTTGAACACATCATTGAGCTAGAGGAGGGGACACAGGCAGTCATCACCACTCCTTATAGGCATCCCAAAAGATACAAGGATGAGATCGAAAAAACAATCAAAGAATTGCTGGAGCTTGAATACATTCGGCCCAGTTCTAGCCCCTTCGCATCTTCAGTGGTCTTGGTCAAGAAGAAAGATGGTACACTGCGAATGTGCATCGACTATCGAGCACTCAACAAAAAGACCATTAAAAACAAGTATCCCATTCCTAGGATTGATGAACTCATGGACGAACTACTGGGTGCCAAATGCTTTTCCAAAATTGATCTTCGCTCGGGGTACCATCAGATCCGAGTAAGGGACCAAGACATCTCCAAAACAGCTTTTCGTTCTCACTATGGTCACTATGAATTTTTGGTCATGCCTTTTGGACTTACCAATGCTCCAGCCACTTTTCAGTCGAGCATGAACCATACCTTCAGTGTTCAACTACGTAAGTTTTTGCTAGTATTCTTTGATGACATCCTGATTTACAGCAAAACGTGGGAGGAGCACCTGAAACACTTGGACGAAGTACTGAGCATTCTAGAAGAACACTCGCTTTACACTAAAATGTCCAAGTGTGAATCTGGCATGAAGGAAATGTTGTATCTAGGGCACATAATCAGTGAAAAAGGAGTACAGGTTGACATAGAGAAAATCCGAGCTATCAGAGATTGGCTCGCGCAAAAACAGTCACAGAATTGAGAGGCTTCTTAGGTCTTTGCACTTATTACCGAAGGTATGTTAATGGATTCTCCCAATTTGCCGCACCCCTCACAGATCTCACAAAGAAGGGAGCATTCACCTGGACAGAACTAGCACAGAAAACTTTCGAAGAAATGAAAGTCCTTATGAGTTCTTGCCCAGTTTTAGCATTACCAGACTTCTCACAACCATTTGTAGTAAAATGTGATGCCTCAGGGGAAGGGCTAGGAGCAATATTGATGCAAAATCATCACCCTATTGCATTTGAGAGCCGGAAACTGAAAAACTACAAGCGCCACTACTCCATATATGAAAAGAAATGTTAGCCATCTTACATGCTCTCACGAAGTTCAGACAGTACCTGGTGGGCAGTAAGTTCAAAATCAAGACAGATCATAACAGCCTCAAGTACTTCTTGGAGCAGAAAGAACTGAATGAGCACCAACAGAAATGGGTCAACAAAGTACAAGCCTACGATTTCAAGATCAAGTATGTAAAAGGTAAGAATAATATAGTAGCTGATGCATTCTCCAGGCAACCCGCCTCACTATCTCTCATGAGTATATCCACAGATTGGAGGGCACTTCTCTTAGTAGAATACTCCAAAAATAAATTCGCTTGCGAATTATTGGATGGACAGATTCAGGATGACGAGTACACGATTGTCGATGACATCATCTATTACAAGAACAAGATATACCTCGTCCCAGAATCAACTTTGAGAAAAAAGATCATACAAGCAGCACATGACTCTCCATTATCAGGACATCAGGGTTTCTTGAAGACCTACAAGCAGATCCGAGAAAGATTCTCATGGAAGGGCCTAAAAGAGGAGGTTATGAAGCACATACGGGAATGTAGCATATGTCAACAGAACAAGATCGAGAACATCCATCCAACAGGGTTGCTTCAGCCACTACCAATTCCAAAACAGAAGTGGGAAAGTGTCTCCATGGACTTTATTACAAGATTGCCCAAGGTCCAAGGGCAGGATTGTTTATATGTCGTAGTTGATAGACTAACCAAGTTCGCACATTTCTTTTCTATATCATCTGATCACTCTGCAGCTCAAGTAGCTGAGTTATTCTTCCGGGAGGTCTTCAAGTTACACGGGTTACCTAAGACCATTGTCCGTGACCAAGACAATAGATTCACAGGTGCCTTCCGGCAGAAACTATTTAGATTAGTGGGGACTGAACTTGCTACCAACACGAGTTATCATCCCCAGAGCAATGGACAAACTGAAATTCTCAACAAGTGGATTGAAGGATATCTAAGAAACTACGTAACAGGGCAGCAAAGAACCTGGATTAAATGGCTACACTTAGGGGAGTACTGCTACAATACTACCTATCACATGTCTATTAGGGTGACACCTTTTAAGGCATTATATGGCTGCGAGGCCTTGGACTATGCAGATTTCGCATTCGAAGACAGTAGGGCTCCTAAGGCAAAGGATTGGATACAGGACAGTCAAGATATTCTTAAAATCTTGAAGGAAAACTTACAGACAGCTCAGAATCAGCAGAAGTTGTATGCAAACAGACACAGGGTTGAGCAGAGCTTTAAGGTAGGAGATTTGGTATTCTTAAGGCTCCAACCTTACAGACAGTCTTCACTTAAGAAGAAAGGAGTGGAAAAGTTAAAACCTCGCTTCTATGGACCCTATAAAATAATCAAGAAGGTGGGAGAGGTGGCATATGAACTAGAACTACCATAGGACAGTAAAATTCACAATGCATTCCATGTGTCCAACCTGAAAATGACCATTGGGCAACACATTGCTCCATCAACAAAATTACTCCTTTAGATGATGAGAGATTACTGATACTGATTATTGAACAGATCATACAGACTAGAGAAAGGAAACTCAGGAACCAGGTGATTAGGGAATACTTGGTTCAATGGAAAGAACTACCTCCAGAGGATGCCACATGGGAAGGAGAACAGGTATTGTAGCATCCCAGTTTGCAGTTGCTTCAGGACAAGCAATCTCAAGCAGGGAGGACTGTAATGTCCTCATCTGATTAGGCATTGAGGACCAAAACCGCTAACCTATGTGATTCCTGTGGGTTTGGGCGGTTACTGACAGTTAGGGAATCAACTGAGGACTGATGCCATCTACAGAAAATATAGGGCATCAATATAATATCACCATTAGGTCAAAGAGGGTCATCAGAGCCAAAGGACACTGGCATGCATGACATCTAAGCATTATTTAATGATGCATGCACCCATTTAAGTCTCCATGCGCATGCATGCAAGTCAACTGCAAATTAGAAGTTAAAGTGACCTAATTAAGTCAAAGTTAGGGTTTTCGCAGTTGAAAGTTATAAAAGAAAGATAAAGTGAATGGAGACTTCAATTTTTTATCATTATATGATTTTGGAGCTCTTGACCAGCAGCACAACGTGCGCCACGGCAATTGGGGTTGAAGACGACGTCTTCAGCTAATGAGGTTTCGACAATGAGATATCTGCCCTAGTCTCATCCAGGGTAAACCATCCAGGTTCACCATCCGCTCTTCAAATTATTCATTCCTTTACAGTTATCCAGTATCCATCAGAGATTGTTTGCAGGGGCACGTAAGGGGGTTTTTAGCTGGAAAACCCCAAATCATTCGTTGGGTCCTCGAATCTCAGTTTACCTTCAGAACCCAAGCACAATTCTCATCACCGGTATCATACTCCAGTACCTGGTGATTATCTGATCCGGTCTTGCTCATCCAGAGCAATTCTCAGCAATTTGGGGATTACGGGGGGCGTGAGCAGCTAAACCTCCAGATCAATTCGCTAGCCTGCCTAGAGACCTTAGATCTTCTGCATGTTTCAAGCATCCTCTCCGGCACGGGAAGACTATCACTCCTACAAATTCTCAGCTTCAACAATGTAATGTCCTCATCTGATTAGGCATTGAGGACCAAAACTGCTAACCTATGTGATTCCTATGGGTTCGAGCGGTTACTGACAGTCAGCAAATCAACTAAGGACTAATGCCATCTACAGAAAATCTAGGGCATCACTATGATATCACCATTAGGACAAAGAGGGCCACCGGAACCAAAGGCCACCGGCATGCATGACATCTAAGCATTATTTAATGATGCATGCACCCATTTAAGTCTCCATGCGCATGCATGCAAGTCAACAGCAAATTAAAAGTTAAAGTAACCTAATTAGGTCAAAGTCAAGGTTTTCGCAGTTGAAAGTTATAAAAGAAAGATAAAGTGAATGGAGACTTCACTTTTGATGATTATTGATTTTGGAGCTCTTGTGTAGCAGCACAGCGTGCGGCCACAGCAGTTGGGGTTGGAGACAACGTCTTCCACTAACGGGGTTTCGGCAGTGAGATATCTACCCTAATCTCATCCAGGGTAAGCCATCCAGGTTCACCATCCGCTCTTCAATTTATTCACAGTTATCCCGTATCCATCAGAGATTGTTTACAGGGGCACGTGTGCAGCCGTAAGGGGTTTTTCAGCTGCAAAGCCCAAATCATTTGCTGGGTCTTCAAATCTCAGTTTACCTTCGAAACCCAAGCACCATTCTCATCATCGGTATCATACTCCAGTACCCGGTGATTACCAGATCCGGTCTTGCTCATCCTGAGCAGTTATCAGCAATTTCAGGATCAGGGGGCGTGAGCTGCTAAACCTCCAGATCAATTCGTTAGCCTGCCTAGAGACCTCAGAACTTCCGCATGTATCAGGCATTCTCTTAATACGGGAAGACTATCAATCCTGCAAATTCTCAGCTTCATCAGACACCTCCTTCACTGAAAACGTCACCCTTAGATGATTTTGGGTTCGTGCTACTGGGGTATCACCAAAGGCAGAAGGTACCAGGTCATCTCCAATTCAGCTATTGATGCATGCATATTCTTTCAGGAGCATTCCAGCCAGCTTATCAGTGGTAAGTGTTACATTCTATCCTACAAACCCTAACCCTAATTTTAGCTATAAAATAGGGAATTTTTGTATGGCAGTTTGCATGCCCGGCTGTTTCAGTAAATTTGCATAGAATTATAAAATATCGGGATTTGGGATATTACAGTGGTATCAGAGCTATCTTCTTGGCCAGCTGTGGGCTTAAGAAATGAGAAGTAGATAAATACAAAAGAAGACCCTTTTGTAACCTATAGAAAAAGAAGGAGTAGATACACAGAGGACTTTGAGGATATCCAACGAGAGGATATCAGCTCAGACATGGAACAAACAAGTTTACACTCTGACAGGGGAAAGGGAACGGGAGAAGATGAGGACAGGATGGAGTTTCGCAACTTTGTATCTGCATTGAGAGACTTAGCCAAAGGGCAAAAAGATGTACTCAATGCAATCAATGGATTATCGGCGAAACCAGAAATCGGTAACAACAGTACACCTCCATCACCGGTAGATCAAGGGTTTACAAGCAGCAATGGAAAAGTTGCATACACCAATATACAGAATACACCGCACATATATAGCAAACCTTCCAACATGCCTACTATGCCTCACTTCTCGGCAGATGCAATCGGAGGAGGTCCAGTCATGCAGGTAGAGCCTAGAGAACCTTTTGGGGCTTATTTGCAGGAATACAGGGACTTAGGGGATGAGTTTCATGCCGCCATGTCTTTTTCGGATTTTTGCAACATGAAGAGTAGGAACAGGCCCAGGAATTTCAACAAGGGATTCAATCACAACTATGAGTTGTAGAAGGCCTTGGGCAAGTTGACCATCCCAAACTTTGATGGGACTCACGAAGGTTCAATGAGGATATGGGTTCAAAAGTTGGATACCTATTTCCAACTCAATCCCATGACAGAGACAAATGCCATTAAATTGGCTACACTCCACCTGGACGGAGAGGCTCACAAGTGGTGGTACCACGGATTGGTGACATTGGGTCACAACACCATACACTCCTACGGTGAGTTCACTCAGAAGCTCATGGAGAGGTTTGACAGAAAGGATCCAGAGATACATTTCAGGGAGTTGGCTCGACTCAAACAGACAGGTAGTGCAGAAGCCTTCATCTCAGAATTCTAGAGGATAGCAGTCATGGTAACAGATGTGTCCGAGAGCAGGTTGACGATGTTATTCACTGAGGCCCTAACAGAGCCACTACAGGGATGGGTGAAAGCCTACAAACCCCCCACTCTGCAGGATGTCATTAGCAGAGCCAGAGATCTACAGGATTCAATCCCGAAGAACAGGTTCCCTCTCAAAACCAACCTTCCTATTAGAGACAAGGACAAGAAACCTTTCCAACAGGATGTTCCCAAGAAAACATGGTTAGACGAGGACACTAGAAAAGACTCAAGGCGAAAGAAATTATGTTTCACTTGTCAGGAACCATGGGTGCCAGGGCACAGGTGTGCGGGGAAGGCAAAGGCTCACTACATCGAAGTGTATTCGGACAATGACGAGAAGGACTATGAGTAGGAGGCCATAGAAGAACTACGAGCAGCTAAGGAAGAATCACTCCAGGGTGATACACTAGAGGGAGTCATTGCTACATTATCTGGAGTACCAAGATTCCATACTCTCAGGGTCAGAGGAGTAGTACAAGGTCACAGAGTAGGAGTATTGATTGATGGGGGAGCAACCCACAATTTCATTGACTCCGCTTCGGTAGCCAAGAGGGGTATTCAAACTAAGAAGTTTGAAGGATTCACAGTAGCAGTAATCGAGAACTCCAGCATGGAGTGCAACTACTGGATTCCAAAATTGAATGTCACATTAGGTAACTATCAGATGACAGATTCATTTTATGTAGTAGATGTACCAGATACTCATGTAGTATTGGGTGTTCAATGGCTTTATTCAATAGGAAAATATACTACAGACTACCGGGCAATGGAAATGGAATTCCAGGGACCAGACGGCAAACGGGTAGTTTTGAGGGGCATGAACACTTATCCCCAAAAACCGGTTTCGTCACAGAGAATGGAGGCAGTACTCAGACAAGATGACATCGAATGGGCTGCACAATGTTTTTTCACCATTAGGAAACCTCCAGAAACCAACACACAACACCCAAGTGACATTTAGGCCTTGTTACAGAAGCACGAAAAGGTATTTCGGGACCTTCCATCAAGTAGACCGCCAGACCGAGGCTTTGAACACATTATTAAGCTAGAGGAGGGGACACAGGCAGTCACATCGCTCCTTATCGGCATCCCAAAAGATACAAGGATGAGATCGAGAAAACGATCAAATAATTGTTGGAGCTTAGATACATTCGGCCCAGTTCTAGCCCCTTCACATCTTCAGTGGTCTTGGTCAAGAAGAACGATGGTACACTGCGAATGTGAATCCACTATCGAGCACTCAACAAAAAGACCATTAAAAACAGATATCCCATCCCTAGGATTGATGAACTCATGGACGAACTACGAGGTGCCAAATACTTTTCCAAGATTGATCTTCGCTAGGGGTACCATCAGATCCGAGTAAGGGACCAAGACATCTCCAAAACAGCTTTCCGTTCTCATTATGGTCACTATGAGTTTTTGGTCATGCCTTTTGGACTTACCAATGCTCCAGCCACTTTTCAGTCGTGCATGAACCATAACTTCAGAGTTCAGCTACATAAGTTTTTGCTAGTATTCTTTGATGACATCCTGATTTACAGCAAAACATGGGAGGAGCATCTGAAACACCTAAACGAAGTACTGAACATTCTAGAAGAACACTCGCTTTACATGAAAATGTCCAAGTGTGAGTTTGGCATGAAGGAAATACTGTATCTAGGGCACATAATCAGTGAAAAAGGAGTAGAGGTTGACATGGAGAAAATCTGAGCTATCAGAGATTGGCCTACGCCAAAAACAGTCACAGAATTGAGAGGCTTCTTAGGTCTTTGCACTTATTACCGAAGGTATGTTAAGGGATTCTCCCAATTTGCAGCACCCCTCACAGATCTCACAAACAAGGGAGCATTCACCTGGACAGAACTAACACAGAAAACTTTCAAGGAGATGAAAGTCATTATGAGTTCTTGTCCAGTTTTAGCATTACCGGACTTCTCACAACCATTTGTAGTAAAATGTGATGCCTCAGGGGAAGGGCTAGGACCAGTATTGATGCAAAATCATCACCCTATTGCATTTGAGAGTCGTAAACTGAAGAACTACAAGCGCCACTACTCCATATATGACAAAGAAATGCTAGCCATCTTACAGGCCTTCACGAAGTTCAGACAATACCTGGTGGGCAGTAAGTTCAAAATCAAGACAGATCATAACAGCCTCAAGTATTTCTTGGAGCAGAACGAACTGAATGAGCGCCAACAGAAATGGGTCAGCAAAGTACAAGCCTACGATTTCGAGATCGAGTATGTAAAAGGTAAGAATAATATAGTAGCTGATGCATTATCCAGGTGACCCGCTTCACTATCTCTCATGAGTATATCTACAGATTGGAGGGCACTTCTCTTAGTAGAATACTCCAAAAATAAATTCGCTTGCAAATTATTGGATGGACAAATTCAAGATGACAGGTACAGGATTGTCAATGACATCATCTATTACAAGAACAGGATATACCTCATCCCAGAATCAACTTTGAGAAAAAAGATCATACAGGTACCACATGACTCTCCATTATCAAGACATCAGGGTTTCTTGAAGACCTACAGACAGATCCGAGAGAAGTTCTCATGGAAGGGCCTTAAAGGGGAAGTTATGCAGCACGTACGGGAATGTAGCATATGTCAGCAAAACAAGATTGAGAACATCCATCCAGCAGGGTTGCTTCAGCCACTACCAATTCCAGAACAAAAGTGGGGAAGTGTCTCCATGGACTTCATTACAGGATTTCCCAAGGTCCAAGGGAGGGATTGTTTATATCTCATAGTTGATAGACTGACCAAGTTTGCACAGTTCTTTTCTATATCCTCTGATTACTCTGCAGCTCAAGTAGCTCAGTTATTCTTCAAGGAGGTGTTCAAGTTACATGGGTTACCTAAGACCATTGTCAGTGATCGGGATAGTAGATTCACAGGTGCCTTTTGGCAGGAACTACTCAGATTAGTGGGGACCGAACTGGCTACCAACACGAGTTATCATCCCCAGAGCAAGGGACAAACTGAAATTGTCAACAAGTGGATTAAAGGATATCTGAGGAACTACGTAACAGGGCAACAGCGAACCTGGATTAAATGGCTACACTTAGGGGAGTACTGCTACAATACTACCTATCACATGTCTATTAGGATGACACCTTTTAAGGCATTATATGGCTACGAGGCCTTGGACTATGCAGATTTAGCATTCGGAGACAGTAGGGCTCCTAAGGCAAAGGATTGGATACAGGACAGTCAAGATATTCTTAAAATATTAAAGGAAAACTTACAAACAGCCCAGAATCAGCAGAAGTTGTAAGCAGACAGACACAGGGTTGAGCGGAGCTTTGAGGTAGGAGATTTGGTATACTTAAGGCTCCAACCTTACAGACAGTCTTCACTTAAGAAGAAAGGAGCGGAAAAGTTAAAAACTCGCTTCTATGGACCCTACAAAATAATCAGGTAGGTGGGAGAGGTGGCATATGAACTAGAACTACCACAAGAAAGTAAAATTCACAACATATTCCATGTGTCCAACCTGAAAAAGACCATTGGGCAACACATTGCTCCATCAACAGAATTACCTCCTTTAGATGATGAGGGATTACTAATATTGATTCCTGAACGGATCATACAGACTAGAGAAAGGAAACTCTGGAACCGTGTGATTAGGGAATACTTGGTTCAATGGAAAGAACTACCTCCAGAGGATGCCACATGGGAAGGAGAATAGGTATTGCAACATCCCAGTTTTCAGTTGCTTGAGGACAAGCGATCTCAAGCGGGGAGGACTGTAATGTCCTCATCTGATTAGGCATTGAGGACCAAAACCGCTAACCTATGTGATTGGTGTGGGTTCAAGCGGTTACTGACAGCTAGGGAATCAACTGAGGACTGATGCCATCTACAGAAAATCTAGGGCACCACTATGATATCACCATTAGGTGAAAGAGGGCCACCGAAGCCAAAGGCCACCGACATGCATGACATCTAAGCATTATTTAACAATGCATGCACCCATTTAGGTCTCCATGCGCATGCATGCAAGTCAACTGCAAATTAGAAGTTCAAGTGACCTAAGGGTTTTCGCAGTTGAAAGTTATAAAAGAAAGATAAAGTGAATGGAGACTTCACTTTTGATGATTATTGATTTTGGAGCTCTTGAGTAGCAGCACAGCGTGCGGCCACAGCAATTGGGGTTGGAGACAGAGTCTTCAACTAACGGGGTTTCGGCAGTGAGATATCTGCCCTAGTCTCATCTAGGGTAAGCCATCCAGGTTCACCATCTGCTCTTCAATTTATTCACAGTTATCCAGTATCCATCAGAGATTGTTTGCAGGGGCACGTGTCTGTAAGGGGTTTTTCAGCTGCAAAGCCCAAATCATTTGCTGGGTCTTCAGATCTCAGTTTACCTTCGAAACCTAGGCACCATTCTCATCATCGGTATCATACTCCAGTACCCGTTGTTTATCAGATCCGATCTTGCTCATCTTGAGCAGTTATCAGCAATTTCGGGATCAGGGGGGCGTGAGCAGCTAAACCTCCAAATCAATTCGCTAGCCTGCCTAGAGACCTCAGAACTTCCGCATGTGTCGGGCATTCTCATCGGCACGGGAAGACTATCAATCCTGCAAATTCTCAGCTTCAGCAGACACCTCCTTCACTTAAAACGTCACCCTTAGTTGATTTTGGGTTCATGCTGCTGGGGTATCACCGGAGGCAGAAGGTACCAGGCATCTCCAATTCAGCTATTGATGCATGCATATTCTCTCAAGAGCATTCCAGCCAGCTTATCAGTGGAAAGTGTTACATTCTATCCTACAAACCCTAACCCTAATTTTAGTTATAAAATAGGGAATTTTTGCATGGCAGTTTGCATGCCCAGTTGTTTCAATAAATTTGCAAAGAATTAGAAAATATCGGGATTTGGGATATTACAAACGGACACCTCCTTCACTGAAAACGTCACCCTTGGCTGATTTTGGGTTCGTGCTGCTAGGGTATCATCGGAGGCGGAAGGTACAGTTCATCTCCAAATCGGCTCTTGACGCATGCATATTATCTTAGGAGCATTTCAGCCAGCTTATCAGTGGTAAGTGTTACATTCTATCTTGCAAACCCTAACCCTAATTTCAGCTATAAAATAGGGAATTTTTGCATGGCAGTTTGCATGCCCGGCTGTTTCAGTAACTTTGCATAGAAATAGAAAATATCAATATTTGGGATATTACATTTAACATACCTAAGAATGAGCTCAATGGGCACAAGAATCTGGTCAACAACTCCTCCAAGCTTGAAGATGGGATGTAGCCTCCTTACTTTGACGCCAAATCCATGGCAAACAGGCCATGAAGATTGACAATCAAGCTCCCAACTCACTCTAAATCACAGTCTTCAATGCTGCTCTAGAAACTCCAAATGCTCAATGAGAGAGGTGTGAGGTAAACTGAAGGGGAGGGGGTGGCTATCTTTATAGGTTGTGATTACGCTTTGGGGACTTAGAAATTAGGTATTAGGTTAAAACAAAAAATTTAAATGTGATTTTACCTCAGCATGTGCACCATGGGCTTCAATTGTATCAACTCGGATGAGAAGGCACACGCTTGGCTAAGATATGTTAGAAAACAACAAAAAGGAAGGTCTTCTAGCATTGCATGTGTCCTTGCATGCTAGAGAGACATTAAACTAGAAGCCAAATCTATTAAAGTGATTTTCCTAAGTTTTGACTTAGGAAAATACTTTAATTATTCTAATTTGATTTTGACTCTAATGGAATCACTTTATTAAAGTGAAAAGTGAAATATTTAAGTTAATGGCTAATTTAATCTTGGCTATTGATTCTCACCAAAGGATCTCATCCATAGATCCATAGTGAGGGTTAGGGTTTTCGCTTAGCCAATAAAGTTAAAAGGAGATTTGGTGGAGAGGACACATACACAGGTACACAAGAGAGATACAAACAGAGAGAGAAGTCAGACGGAGGAGTTTGCAGAAAAGACAAAGGAGCAGATGCACGACAGGTTCACCCAGGCCGAGCAGAGACCGTACTGATCACCCAAAGGAGCAACACAACAGCCAGCAAGAGGGTCGTACAGTGTCGTACAAATCTGTATTGCTGACGTCAGCATCCGTACGGATTCTGTACAGTAGGCCGTACTGTTGACGCAAGGTTGTCCAGTGATTTTGTTGAGGTTTCAGTTTGCCAAGTTGGGTGTATTTTACCAGTTGGTTGTAAAAGTTCCATATCTGACTGATGCACCGGTTTTTCCATCTCGGGTTTTTTCGGGGGTTTCCATACCCAAAATATCTGTGTCTATGTGTGATGTGATGTTGTAAATGTTTCACAGTATTTTATATCCCGCTGCATACTAGTAAAGAAGTTCATGTGTGGTTATTTCAGTAAACAAATTAAATATACTGTTTAGCCCTAGTTTGAGCTTTAAAGGAAAATTTACATGGTATCAAAGCTCTGGTGAGCTGAATCTGAGAGACTTGTAGCAGCAGTGGTAGATCAAAGGAAGATCTATTGAAGACACAAACTTAGATTGAAGATCTAGGGCTTGACAGATAGACTTCGGTATGGGTGTGCAATTGAGGGTTGAGGATAGACTCCAAAGGGCTCAAAACTTTCCTACATGGAAAGAAAGGATCACAAGGATTCTGGATGTCAGTGATGCAGAGGAGCACTTTGAATTCATGAAGAATGCGCCCACTGATCCGGCGGAGTTAGTAGTTTGGAAAAAGATAGATTCCAGAGCCATGATAATCATCATGGATGGAGTGAAGGACCATATAGTCCCTCAACTTTTCGGAAGACCGCATCAGAGATGTGGACGGCATTGGAAAGCCTGTACCAGAGCAAGAATGAAAACCGGAAGATGGTGCTGCAAGAGAGGATGCGCAGCACCAAGATGGCCAAGGGAGAAAGAGTGGTGCCTTATCTCACAAGGCTCACACAGATCAAGGACAAGCTTGGAGTTGTTGGCTCTAAGACTGAGGATGAGGAGATAGTTCGTGTTGCCCTCAATGGCTTCTCTAAGCCATGGGACACCTTTGTCAAGGGTGTTGTGGGTAGGGAGAGGCTCCGTGATTAGCAGAGACTATGGGATGACTTTGTGCAAGAGGAGACCCGCATGGGTCAAGGATCATGCTCATCCAGCAGTGCCCTACAGATTGTGGATGAGGAGGCTCTAGCCCTGACAGGGAAGAGCAAGGGAAAGGCAAAGAAAAAAAAGGGTGGTAAGAAGAACCTTGACATGTCTAAAGTCAAGTGTTTCATCTACCACAAGCAAGGACACTTTGCTTCCCAATGCCTAGACAGGAAGAAGAAAAACATCACTTAGATGGTTGGTTCTACAGAGGTGGAGGAGTTCAATAGAAACTTCGATGAAGAGTTTTGCTTGATAGCTTGCATGGCAAGCACCATGGGTAGCAACATCGGGTACATCGACAGTGGAGCATCTAGTCACATGACTGGACAAAAAAGGTTCTTCAAGAACTTGTAGGAGGGTGGAACAGGTATCCACGTTGAGCTGGGTGATGACGCGCGGTATCAGGCGCAAGGAGTTGGCACTATTTCATTTCAGAGGGAGTCTGGCAAACCCCTCATTTTCGTTGATCTGTTATATGTCTCCACTCTGGAGGACAAGGGATTTCAGTGGAAATTTCGAGACCATAGAGTGTATATCAGGCCCAAGGGGTCAGATAGGAGCTTGATCGGGTGATTAGGATCAAGAGCGGGAAGGTGTATGGACTACACTTTGAGCCTACAAAAGGCTCTTGTCAGCAACAGCAGCAGTCAGCATGAGTTGTGGCATAAGAAGATGGCACACTTAGACCATGGAGCACTAAGGCACTTGAGACAGGTTGTCATTGGATTTCCTCAGGTAGAGGAGGAGGAGCATAACAACTGCAAGGGTTGTGTTTGGGAAGAACATCAGGAAGCCTTTCCCACAAAGTGAGCACAAGTCTAAGGAGCACTTGGACTTAGAGCATTCGGATGTTTGCGGACCTATGAGTGTCCATTCTTTCAGTGGTTACAATTACTACATGACCTTCATTGATGACTATTCCAAGAAGACCTGGATCTATTTCCTGAAGGCCAAGTCGGAGGTCTTTGAGAGGTTTCGGGAGTTCAAGACTCTTGTTGAACCAGACAAAAAGGAAGATCCGTGTTTTGAGAACGAACAATGGAGGAGAGTACACCACCAATGAGTTCTTGGAGTATTGTTCGGCAAAGGGGATCAAGAAGGAGCACACTATGCCTCATACCCCACAGCAGAATGGAGTGGCAAAGAGAAAAAACAGGACTATGGTAGGAGCAACCAAGGCCATGTTATTTGATCAAGGATTATCACTATCCTTTGGGTTGAGGTATACAGGACTGCACTATACATTCAGAATAGGTGTCCCCACTCAGCTTTGGGGAGGAAGACACCCGAAGAGGTCTTCACAGGCGCTCGACCAGATGTGAGTCACATTCGCATATTTGGGAGTGTCTGCTATTGTCATGTTCATGCTGACACTAGGAAGAAGCTGGACCCTTCTGGAGAGAAGGGGTTACTTGTTGGTTACAACAAGACTTCAAAGGCATACAAAGTATACATTCCTACTCGCAAGAGGATCATTCTGAGTAGGGATCATGGATTTACCAACAGAGCAGCATCCAACACAATATTCGGGGGTCAAGTTGGAGGAGCCAGATGTACAGGTACAAGTACATACACAGGGCATAGGTTCTAGTAATCAGAGGGAGTCAGGTGGACAGGATCCTTCAATCATTGACTTGGAGGATGAGCTACAGCAAGAGACAGATATCCAGCAGCAGCAGCAGGTAGACACTAGGCCAAGTCCTAAGTGGTTTAGGTCAACAGTTCAAGATTCCAGGCAGGTGGATCCTCCACAGAGCTCCATGAGGCGAAGCAAACCACCAGAGAGACTTAGATATAGGGCATTGATGACAGAGTTGATCAACTCTGAACCTTCCAGAGTCGAGTAGGTTGCACAACATGATGTGTGGCAGGAGGCTATGGTTAAGGAGTATGACTCCATCATGAAAAACCAGAATGGGAGGTTGTGCCAAGGCCTAAAGGTAAAAAGGTGGTGGGATCCAAATGGATCTACACGGTAAAGCATGCAGCAAACGGAAGCATGGAGAAGTATAAGGCGTGCTTCATGGCTAAGGGGTTTTCACAAAAGGAAGGTATTAACTATGAGGAGACCTTCGTCATTGTTTCCGGGTATTCTTCTATTCAGACCATTATCTTTTTAGTAGCAGAGATGGGTTGACGAGTCCATCAGATGGACGTCAAGACTTCCTTTCTCAACGGAGTGATGAAGGAGGAGGTATATATTGAGCAGCCATAGCGGTTTGAAGTGGAGAACAGGGAGATGCATGTATGCAAGATGCATTAATCTTTTTATGGGCTCAAGCATGCACCTCGTGCATGGTACTCGAGGATAGACAACTATCTACGGGAGATGGGATTTCGGCGGAGTGAGCTGACCACAACTTGTATTTCTTAACAAGTGAAGTGCCTCTCATACTGGTCTTATATGTAGATGATCTCTTTCTTATAAGAGATGAGAGGCTGATTGGAGACTACAAGTCCAACCTTGCAGTTGAGTTTGAGATGAAAGACCTTGGGTTGATGCACTACTTCCTTGGCTTGGAAGTTTGGCAGAGAGATGGGTGCTTCTTCATTGGACAGGGGAAGTATGCAGTAGAGATCTTGACGAGATTCAGTATGGAGAGTTGCAAGACTATCCCCATACCTCTAGTTTCCAACTAGAGGAAGATTGATGCATTAGGATCAGACGGATTTGATCCTGCCTTGTATCGTCGGCTTACTGGATCGCTTATGTATCCGAACAACACACTGCCACACATTAACTTTGCAGTCAACTCTTTGAGCTAGTTCATGGTGGACCGTCAGAGAGTGCATTGGACAGCTGCGAAGCACATACTTTGTTACATCAAAGGTATGGTGGAGTAAGGATTGGTTTATGAGCGCAGGGGGAATGTACAGTTAGAAGGCTTCACAGATACTGACTAGGCAGGATGTGTAGAGGAACGAAAGAGTACTTCAGGATGATGCTTTAGCATTGGATCAGGGGTTGTCTCTTGGTTCAGCAGGAAGACGAAGTAAGTTGCATTGAGCTCGGTAGAGGCTAAGTTCATGGCAGGCAACATGGCTGCATGTGAGGGTATGTAGCTGAGGAAGTTACTTTCAAGGTTGTTTGAGCGTGAGCTAGAGGCGACAGTAGTTCACTGTGACAATCAGAGTGGCATCAGGCTATCTGAAAATCTAGTGTTACATAACCAGAGCAAACGCATAGACATCAGGTACCACTTCTTGAAAGATTGTGTTCAGAGAGGAACCATTCGGTTGGAGTACATACAAACAGATGAGCAGGTGTTGGACATTTTCACCAAGGCACTTTGCAGACACGATTTTGTGAAGTTCAGAGACAAGTTGGGGTTGCTGCAGAATCCCTTCCTCGTTGAGAAGGAGTGTTAGAAAACAGCAACAAGGAAGGTCTTCTAGAATTGCATGTGTACTTACATGCTAGAGAGACATTAAACTAGAAGCAAAATCTATTAAAGTGATTTTCCTAAGTTTTGACTTAGGAAAATACTTTAATTATTCTAATTTGATTTTGACTTTAATGGAATCACTTTATTAAAGTGAAAAGTGAAATATTTAAGTGAATGGCTAATCTAATCATGGCCATTGATTCTCACCAGAGGATCTCATCCATAGATCCATAGTGAGGGTTAGGGTTTTTACTTAGCCAATAAAGTTAAAAGGATATTTGGTGGAGAGGACACTTACATAGGTACACAAGAGAGATACAGACAGAGAAATCATACGGAGGAGTTTGCAAAAAAGACGGAGGAGCAGCTGCACGATAGGTTCACCCAGGCCGAGCAAAGACCGTACTCATCACGCAAAGGAGTAGCACAACATCCAGCAAGAGGGTCGTACAGTGTCGTACAATTTCGTACAGATCCATATTGCTGACGTCAGCATCCGTACAGATTTCGTACAAGAGGTCGTACTGCTAATGCAGGGTCGTACAGTTGGGCGGTACAACTGTACAAAGTGGCTAGGTTTCGCTGTAGGGTTGTCCAACGATTTTGTTGAGGTTTCAGTTTGCTAGGTTGGGGGTATTTTACCTACTGGTTTCAAAAGTTCCATATCTTGATAATATAAATTCCATATCTGACTGTTGCACCAATTTTCCCATCTTGGGTTTTGTCGAGGGTTTACAGACCCAAAATATTTGTGTCTATGTGTGATGAGATGTTGTGAATGTTTCTCAGTATTTTATATTCCATTAGATACTAGTAAAGAAGTTCATGTGTGGTTATTTCAGTAAACAAATTAAATATATTGTTTAGACCTAGTTTGAGCTTTAAAGGAAAATTTACAAGATGGACTAGTTTGGTACAGAGTTGATGGAGTCATACATTGGCTCGTTCGGTTTGGTGTTGAATTATTTATATTGTTTAGACCTAGTTTGAGCTTTAAAGGAAAATTTACAAGATGGACTAGTTTGGTACAGAGTTGATGGAGTCATACACTGACTCGTTTGGTTTGGTGTTGAATTGGTCCCTCGTACTGATTAGAAGGGTGAGTCGGTACGATAGGAGGTCAACTTGGTCAACTTGATCGATTCCAAGTTCGAGTTGTCCCATTTTTAAAACACTGCTCTTGAGATCAATAAAGTTGGTAGGAGTGTCCCAATGCTTCAAAACCTGGACCTTGACGAGACTTATATGAATTTTGGTTGCATCAATCACAATGCCCAAATAGTCCACCAAAACTTAAATTTCCCTTTGAATTTATATCTTCTCTACTTCAACCTTCATAACAATCCATTGCTATTTTCCTACCTTTGTTACATGGTTGGTGCTAGGCTCCCATTCCATGGTC
>LPNX010100428.1:345811-363196 GCA_001517045.1 Pseudotsuga menziesii | reverse complement strand
CCTTGTCACATACTTCCACAAAGGGTATTTTTTTTCTTGGGCTTGTTGTCTTGCTAAAACAGGGTTATATGGAGTATGAGCTCCACTAGCAGCCGATGGAACACTTGACGGAGGAGGAGAATCGGTTGTGCTTGGTGGAATAGGAGGGGAGGCCCTAGATGGTGCATTTCTCCCTTTCCTTTGACCCCTACCTCCTCCCCTAGCTGATTGAGACATTCATTTTCTTGTGTGATGGTTGAGCTTGCAATCCTCTCCACAAATCCGCCGGAATGCACTTGGAACCGCTTGGAAACAATGGATAGCCTTCAAATCCTCTTCAAATCTCCTTCACCTGCACATAAAACTCACTTTCAATGATTTGCTTCCTTCCAAATGACAAATAAAAAGCAAAAAGTCGATTTTAAGTGAACCGGACTGTGTATTTCCGCGGGTTACGTGTCCTGTTTTTGGGGGTTCGTGTCCGAAAATCGCGATTCGTTCCAAATCGTGTCTGATTCGATTTCAAAATCGTGTCTGATTCGATTTCAAAATCGTGTCCCGATTTCGGATTCGACCTTCCATCGAATCCCCCTCCTGTCGGACACGAATCGTGTCCGATTCGTTCCCCACGGGACACGAGGGGGGGGTACAGCGAATCCGGTTTCTTAGATGGTCAGGTATCTTAACTTGCCACAAATGTAACACCATTTAGCTTATTTCTAGATTGAAGCATGAAGACAAGGTGCACAATTAGCACTTTTTTGTTCTTCGGGTTTCTTCTATTTCACTTATAGCTCTACAATATACATGCTTCTCTTTTTGCGTTACCACAAAGTCCTTTCACAAACCATGTTCATCCTCACACCATTCTAACACTCCCTGCAACAAGATCCCTATCAACTTTACAATTTCGACTGTGCCAACTTTCCTTGTCAAATTCGAAGAAGTTTTGAAAGGTTTACATGAAATCAACAATGCTTTCAAGTTGTATGTAACCAATTCCTTATGAGTAATGGTTGCTTATGTTGTTAACAGTAAAGTTGCAAATATCATTTCAAGGAATATGTTGTCAAGAATTCAGGAAGAAACTTATCAGAAATATTGAGGAAAATATCAGCAAGCATAAACTTGGACTTGAAAAACTCAAAAAAGCATTAAAAAATTTGACAACCTGAAAAACTCAGAAAACATAACAATTATAGGGAAAAAGCAAAGAGATTTGCAACAATGGTTAACAAACACATCACTTGAACCTCACTTTTGAAATCAAATTTTCAACTTTACTACCTTCCTCCATTTTTGTGGCGTGCAACATGTTTCTAAGGTAAAGAACATGACCCATAAGCTATTTCAAACGCATTTTTCATTTTCTTCCATGTTGTTTTAGCCAATGTTGCAAAACTTGCAGGTGATTGGTGATTTTTCAATTTTTTGGCCAGTGCAACCTAAAATAAGATATCATAGTAAAAAAATGACAATTTTTAATAACTCGCCATACTTTGAAAACTCGCAAGTCTAGATTTTCAGAATTTTTAAGAACTTAGTTGTCACACGAATTTTTTTCAAAACTTAATTTTAGCATTCATTTGCTCACTCAATTTTTTGTTGATTTTACATGTTTCTACAAGTAAAAATTCCATTTGAACAGTTGTTAGACAGCAAAATTTATATTTTTTTTAATTTTTTTTAACAGGAATTTATGCATATTTTATTGTTTGTTTCTTTTTGCCAAGTTGACCCTATTTTTCGCAAGTTATTCCTGAGTCATTCATCTTTTTGTAGAAATAATAGATCAATGCTATGTGCAATGATGCTAAGAAGAAGCATAGGAAATAGATCTTGCTACTAAAAATTCTCACAAGCATACACAGGAAAAATAGAGAGAAGAAAAGAGACTGAATCACATGAATGAAGAGATGAATATTGGTGTGTATCCTTCCATTGAATAATGATGAATAATAGTGTACATAAATAGTACATCCCTCATCAGAAAATCGAATTGTATGGAAACAACTCATAAAGCTCAAAAAGGTTGACTTACCCCCATAGGTGGCTAAAACACTTCTCAAATCTATCAAGGACCTCATGAGTTGGCAAAAGCATGAGTGAGTTGTCAAAGAGATGGAAAAGACATGCTAATCCTAGAAAATGGAGAAAAACTAATGGAGGATGGGTTGAAAACAAAAGCTGCCAATTTCCTAGTTGACTAGCTTTTATCTTATCCATAAAAAAGCAGAAAAAGCAGAATCTGTTGTAAAGTCCTATATACTAATTCTGGATGGTCAAAAGGTGGTCAAGATCAACCCAGAATTAGAAATAAATCATTCCTAGGATATAGATGGCATGTATTGACTTTAAGGTGCAAGTGGATGCCAACTAATTAAGCTAGTGGGTGAATAATTAATCAAATAATGATTAATTATTTTATCCTAAGTTATGAGTGGGTTTCATATATTCCAACACCCCCCTATAAGTCTAACTTTGTGATGGTATGACAAAAAATATAGATGCATATAGGGCCCAACAACAAGGCTATGGTCACCCTTTGACAATTATTATGTCCAGAAAAGTGAGGAAAGAGGCAAAACCACATGGGGAAAATCCTCCCTCAAGATAGGACAAGGCACAAAATTTGAAAATGTCTTCAACATATCTTCATCTTCACTTTAATGAGCTGACTGAACTGCTTCTGGATGGACTTGCTGAAGAAATCATGAACTCCATGATCATGCGCTAGAGTGTAGAACCTGCAAGAAGGAAGAGGAGAGAATCCTTGTATCTCATCAACTGATGAAGTACGAGCATTATCTGAATGCTTCTTTCTGCTGTCAAACTCTAATCTGCAAACATAATCTAAAATAGAAAAGAGATCTGTGCATACTCCTTTCCAAAGAGTACAAAAATTAAGACAATTTATTTCACACCCAATTCCCTGAATAGCTGCAAAATTGTGATGTAGATCACATGTCAATCTTCCAATCTGATGTAGCACCTGTATAGATCTAATATGAGCCTGATAAAACTCTGATATATCAGAAATATTAGCATATGGAATAGCAAGGATAAAGGCTTCAATGGCTCCAAGAGGATATAGGGCTAGACTAGGAAAATTATGATCAATTGGGGTAAACTGATAGGTGTAAAAATCTGAATGATGGATGGGCATAAGATCTAAACCATAAGTGTTTGGAACAGATACAAACATGTTTAATATCAGTCCAAATATGACTAAGGACATGGATAACCAGCCAATGAAATATAAGAAAGACTTCAAACCATGTAAGATAAATATCACTGCATAAGAGACCAATGAGGAATCAACTAGTGAGCTTGGGATTTGTATAGTCTTTGGATTATTCAGAGGTATGGTAGATGGTATGGATGGCGGTATTATATGTGTATCAACCTGCAAATATGCTTCTAAATTAGAATCCAAAGGATCACATATAAGCATATCAATAGACTCATGGGAATACACTAGTAATGAATCCTCTGTATGAAAGGAGGAAAGAATGAGATGCTCACAAACTTCAAGGAGGATCTAAGTATTGATGCCAAGAACAAAGGAGGAGATGCTGAAGCATATGTGATTAAGTAAGGTAAGTGGTATCAACCTGCAAGTAAGGTAAGTGGTATCTTATGACACAAATAAGTCTTGATTTGGCTAAGCAAACATCCTGGAAATCACTGGGTTGCGCACCATCAATGAGAGAGGTATGCACAAGGTGTGAAGAATCTAGCACATAGATCTCAGAATCTAAGATAGGAGATGTAGAGAACAATGAATGGGTTATAGGATCATAATCAATATCAGCAGCAGCTCCATATGTTACTTATTTTTCATCAATAGTATCACAAGAAGAAAATTCACCTTCAAGAGACACAGAAAAAGATGGCTCTTCAATATTTACTTCTTCATTGAAGGAGGAAGCATTCGAATGAAAAAGGGCAGCAGCAACATGAACTGTATGAGAAAATTCTTCATCATGATCAACTTCATCAAAGAATGTAGAGGCCAAAAAATCTTGAGAAAGAGAACAAGAGGAGATGCTAGGTTCGCTCCATGCTTCATGTTCAATTTCTTGCAAACCAAAAGCTTTGTCTAAAATTTTCCAAAGCTCTGATGGATACTCAGCAGAATCTATGAGATGATATATATTTGGAGACATTCCCAAACACATAATTCCATAAGCTCTATCACAATTATTTAGCCAATCAATCTTCTCTTCATAAGACTCAGGTTCACTCAATGCACCAATGGAGACATCAAAGAGACATTGCCTCTTCAAGTATGCCCTCATCTTTGTCTTCCAATCAGCATAGTTGAAAGGAGATAGTAGAGGAACTTTTGAATCCATATAGAAGTTGTTGATATGCTCTAGTAGATACTCTCTGCAACCTGCAAAACAAACTAGGAGAAAATCTTGTAAGCTAGACAAGCTCTTCTTTAGAGAGGGATAGGAGACTGGAAGCGCTCCTCAACTATGTAGAACTTGATAAACCTTGCTGCTGTAGAAGATGGCAAGGTTGTGCTCCCTGTAGCTCTGATACCATGTAGAAATAATAGATCAATGCTATGTGCAATAATGCTAAGAAGAAGCATAGGAAATATATCTTGCTACTAAGAATTCTCATAAGCATACACAGGAAAAATAGAGAGAAGAAAAGAGACTGAATCACATGAATGAAGAGATGAATATTGGTGTGTATCCTTCCATTGAATAATGATGAATAATAGTGTACATAAATAGTACATCCCTCATAGGAAAATCAAATTGTATGGAAACAACTCATAAAGCTCAAAAAGGCTGACTTACCAAAATATAGCAAACCCCCATAGGTGACTAAAGCACTTCCCAAATCTATCAAGGACCTCACGAGTTGGCAAAAGCATGAGTGAGTTGTCAAGGAGATGGAAAAAACATGCTAATCCTAGAAAATGGAGAAAAACTAATGGAGGATGGGTTGCAAACAAAAGCTGCCAGTTTCCTAGTTGACTAGCTAATATTATCCATAGAAAAGCAGGAAAAGCAGACAAAGCAGAATAAAGCAGAATCTGCGGTAAAGTCCTGTATACTAAATCTGGATGGTCAAAAGGTGGTCAAGATCAACCCAGAATTAGAAATAAATCATTCCTAGGATATAGATGGCATGTATTGACTTTAAGGTGCAAGTGGATGCCAACTAATTAAGCTAGTGGGTGAATAATTAATCAAATAATGATTAATTATTTTATTCTAAGTTATGAGTGGGTTTAATATATTCCAACACTTTTACCCTGTTGAAGATATTCCAGACTACAAATTTCCAACAATGGATATAACTTCCTTGGAATTCATGAGATGTTTGATGACATTTTCAGCTACAGATAAAGTTAAAATCAATAAGATCTCCTTATTCCTACTTTCATATTGTTTAAATGCATTCTTGCCCCCATGTGATTTTTTCATTTTTTTCAATCCTACTCACCAAACCCCAGAAGTCCTAAAAGTTAAAAGCTAAATATCTCCATTAAGATCGTCCCTGAGGCATAATTTTTGCCATTATGATAGTCTATTATGGTATAATTTTGGTATTTACCCTTCCTTTCTAAAGTTTGGTTATAGGTTATCCTCAAGGTTCAACCCGCCTTTCTTTCTATGTTTGGCTACAAACTGCAAAATAAATGGTTTTAGAAGTACCTGTGGTGCACATCACCTCCATCTCCTTTTGTTTATCTTCATCTCTTCATCTATGAATTTGTAGAATTATATTTGCAAGGCTGCAAATTGCCATCTTCTCTACTACAAATGTTTGTAGCCACTTCAAGATGTGTCTATAATTTATGTAAGCCACGTCAGCAATTTCTATAATTTCTGAGTTTCACTCGCTAGAATATTCTACTTCTCAATGGTTTTAAAGTTTTTATCAATGCCATGTGTGTAATTCTACACCACATTTGTCTAATCTAACCTTGTTTTGGTTTTTGTGAGAATCATTTGTTGTGCCCTTATATCATTATTGATGGACATTTGTAACTTCTGTTGTTTTTGGGCATCACAATTTTTTCAAATGGGTGTCACCTCTAGGCATCACAACTTTTGGAAAATATTGTCACATCTGACCATCAAAAAATCAACAAACTCTACTCACAAATAGGGATTAAACTTCTTCTTAATCAGATCTCATGGGCATCTACCCTACCTCTACAAGTTTCCACGCTTTTGTGATTAATTTATTCTACTCTGGTCATGCCCTTATGCAACTTTATGCTTTTGTAACTGGTTTTCTAGGTGCCACATTCCTCCAAATTCTATCAACAAGGGTGCTTCACATGACTAGCATTCACACTACCTCTTCAAGGATGTCCCAAAATTGGTCTCTCTCCAAGAAGTCGTCAAATATCATGGGCCTTTGAACATTTCATTTGCTTAATTATTTTAATTTTTTCAGGAACTTTATTATAGTTAATTCTCTCTTTGTACTTGTAGTTAAGAAACTCGATTAAAATTGCCTCTCAATTCACGACATAATTTCTTCTGCACGTCCAAGCTCTTCAACGTCCAGCTTTGATCTCCCTTGGTCTTTGACTTCAGTCTCCAACATAGATCATAATCTCACAGGTTTAGGACCTCTTATTACTCCAATACCATGTTGAGCAATTAAGTTTGCAAGAACCAGAAACTATACACTGTATGATGTTATTTTATTCAAGAAGAGAACTTTAAATATAATGATTTGGACATAACCAGATAATTCCTTATTCTATGGGAACATGTAAAAACACCACTTATTAATTAAGCAAATCTACATAAAATTTATATACTAGTCTAACACCAACCCTAAATAATAACTTAACAATGGTCATTAATCTCTATCAATCGAACATACATCGCTATCTGTAATCTCTTCACAAGAACAAGCACATAGCCAACCAATAGTGTAGAAAGCCAACATCAACGAATAATGTTGGTTAAAGGAAAAAGGGAAATCAATGGAAACATGTATGTAAAGTGAAACACAAAAGCATAAAACTTTGAACATAAAATATGAAATGTAGAACCCCTTGTCAACTCATGATAGCCATTTATTGAGACAAGAGCTGAGGGTAGAGGAAGAGTTAATGGTTGCATTTGATTATCTCCTGATTAGGTGTGAGGTGGCACTTCACTCTTTGGTTTGCATTTTCCTCGCATTTTCTTACCACTCAAAAAAGTGAGATAAATAGATGCCCCACTTTCATTGTCCCAAGGTAATCTACCCACATTCATTTTAAAAACAACTCTTTATGACTTGGGTAAAAGCCCAAAAGCATGATAGAGAAGGCAGCATAGAAAATATTCACACACACATGAGCTTGTCCCTTTATTTAATGGGGTCTTGGCACTTGGGCTCTTATTTTAAAAAATTGGGATGTCATCATAAAACACACTTATTGCAATATCTATATGACAACTTTATAATATATGATGTGACATCAAACATGAGGGTATTACATGTGGCAATTAATGGATGGGCCTGCAAATGCTTCAGTTATTATACGGAGTGTATTCCTATATATATGACAGTGATTTTATATGCATCCGAAGGATGACTAGAATTAAAGGTTCACTGGCTAATTTAAATGTCAACCCAAGGCTCATGATAAGCTTGCAAGACACAAATATTGTATGTATGGAGCAAGTTGCTTGAGTTTGACTGGTTACTATGGTTTGCCTACGATTAATCTACCGAGGCCCTAGTGTATACAGATTCCAAAGCTTATACCTAGAAGTCTGTGAAGTTAAGTGGTTGCATTTGGCTTGTTTGACATGTCTTTGTATTTTCCTATTGTTTCATATTCTCTTCAATAGGAAATTGGAAATTTATACATATAGTCACTCCTTCGGTCTTTTAAGTGGTGTTTAAGCATGTACCATGGATATGGAAGAGGTCAGCTAAGTATTAAGCCTACAAACAAATGTAACTAACCTATCAAATATTCACACAACAAGGTAATGTGACTAATAAATATTAACAAAGTAAAATAATGGGACTAACCTATTAATATTACAAAGTAACTTGACTAACAAATATTAAAGATTACAAAAACAAAACAAAAAAGTAAGGGAACTACAAATATAAAATAATATGACTAACTTTTTACCAAACAAATTAACCAAGGTTTAAAGTCTATCAAATAAAGTAATGTAACAGCAATTAAACAATTGTTAAAACTTTATATATAATACACCTACACTATTAAACAATTGTTAAACTTTATAGAGCAGCATCGAGAGCCATTCTCTAGGAGAATGGAGGACCTGGTCAGGAACAAGGGAGTTGATCAACTTAATTCAATCTAGGACTGAAGCTCAGCCTGGGGATGAGAGCCATTCTTTAAGGATGGAGGCACTTGGTCAGTTACCAAGATGTTTGCAGCTGCGAGACCCATTCTCAGGGAGAATGGTAACCTAGGCAGTTAACTAAGGCAGAGTACGACCCTAGAAGGTACCCTAGGGCCCCCAGTAGTCTCCTGGAGTTCTTGGTCTAGGACCAAGCAGGTTGATGCCATGGAAAAGTCCCTAACATATGGTTAGGGCCCCTATATGTCTCTAGGGTATTCTGGTCTGGGACCAGACAATTTCTTGGACATGATGTCCAAGCAGATTCTATAGGATGAGATAGAGACTTCTTGGTCTAGGACCAGGCAGATTCTTGGTCTGGGACCAAGCAGTTCCTACAGGAGCGCCCCTGGTTAGTTAACCAGGTGAATCTTGGTCAAGTTGACCAAGATGATGTCCTCTCTCATAATCGGTTATTGCTAGGTTGTTTCTCAAGGGACTAACCACCCCTTGATGATGTCCCTAGCACCTAACCCTTAGGAGCAGTATTGAGGACCAAAGGATCGTACCATCCAGTTTGGATCTTCCCCTTATACAGTGATGATAAAATATATGAAACAATGTACCTTGAGAGAGAGAAAAGATTAAAGCCCTTGGTCTTGTTGGTCCTATAGGTAAATGTTTGTCCACCCTTATGGTTCACCTTGCTCTTGTGGGTTTGTGGGTTGTTTTATTGTGAACCCCCTTGATTGACTCATGGTCCTTTATCTTACTTGGTCCTAGCAATTTTATTGTGTG
Source organism: Pseudotsuga menziesii (assembly GCA_001517045.1). Classification (NCBI taxonomy): domain Eukaryota; kingdom Viridiplantae; phylum Streptophyta; class Pinopsida; order Pinales; family Pinaceae; genus Pseudotsuga; species Pseudotsuga menziesii. The sequence goes on along the minus strand of LPNX010100428.1, from coordinate 354,116 downwards.
TGTACCTTTGTTATGATGACTCTTACCTTATGGGTTTTACCCTAAGTCATTTTTATTTTATAGTTTACTTTATAAATTCATTGGACCACTTTTTTATTAAACCTTTGGACCATTTGTTATGATTTTATCTTGGACCATTTTATTTATGTTTATACCTTTGGTACCCTATCTTAAGATTATAAATTAAAGGTTTAATTTAAACTTGATACATGGATCTGATTCCTTGTCTGATCTTCGCGTGATTACTCTCTGCGTGATTGGGTTCAACTGCTGCTAACCACGACCTCTCTTCCCTCCATTAGTGTGACTGGGTCCATCATAATTCTTACAACAGCGTGACTGTACTTTGGCTCTTCCATCTGTTCTGCATGGCTTATCTCTGCTCCTCGTGATTGGGTCTATCCCGTGACTGTATCATTGTCTGGCGTGACTACTCAGCATGTCTTACCTGCTGCTCCCGAGCGACCTTGACCCTTCTGCACCGGCGTGACTAGGTTTTCTACCCTAGCGTGGTTGTGTCTCATTCAAAGCAGTACTGGGTCTATCCCGTGACTGTATTATTATCCAGCGTGACCGTGCCTTCCTCCTACTGCTCCACGCGACAGTGAATCCTCTGCTCCGCGTGGTCCTGCTCCCACACTGCTTCGCTTGACAGAGTGTCATCTCTCTCTCAGCTTGACCATGAATTTATCCCCTTCCACGTGACTATGTGCTTACCTGCACCCGCACGACTATGTCTTCCTCATCTGCACGAATGTGTATCTATTCGTTGCATAACTGTGTGTACATATACTTGCAGCGTGACTGTGGTTTCTTGTTCAACGTGGACTGTGGGTTTCCCAGCATGACCATGAGTTTCTTGTTCAGCATGGACTGTGAGTCTTTCAGCGTGATTGTGGTATTTCCTCCTGCGTGGACTGTGTCACCTAGCCCTTGGGTACGCCGTGTTTCCAACAGCATGACTGTGTGTCTTTGCCCCGTATGACTGAGTGTCTCTTGTGCAGCATGACTGTGTGTCTCTGCCCAGTATGACTAAGCTGCTAAAACTTAGAAGCCTATGCATTTGATTGAAGTTTCTCTTCCTGTTGACTAAGAATCTGAGGTCTGTTTCTGTCTGCTTTAGCCCTCTCTCTCTCAAGGTACGTAATTTGTTTACACAGTTGACTTGTCCCTTCGGTGACAAGATTAAACCTAAAAGTATATGAGTATAAGGCTGATTGAAAATAATGGTTATGATTCTTTAGTGTTATCTCTTGTACATTATTTATTATTTTGTTACTATACATGGCATTTGGTAAATCATCTCAAGGACCAACTTTAACGTAGTGACCAATGGAGTGTTAAAGTTGAAAGAGATGAAAATTATGTTTAATTTGTATTATAGTTTAAATTGATTGGAACAGTACTACTCTGGATCTTGTTTTATATTTCTGTTCATGCATTAAAGTTTATTGCTTATGTTAAACTGTCCTAACCCTAAAACTTTAACATGTATTTGATACACCTTTACAATATATGACATACATGAATTAATTATACACAAAGAATTGCTATTCTACAAGTTATTTACACAGATCTTACTAGCATGCCATGCTGAGATTATTCCCTGTGCTATCACTTAGATTTTAGAAATCTATGAATCCAACTGCCTTTACGCTTCAGCTGCCAGATAGTTAAGGTCTGGAGAATGTGTATATAACGAGATTTCAAAAGTTTGGTGGATTTTTATTACAAGAAAGCATTACCAGCAATTGATATAAATAAAATTACACTGTTGGAGAGTACAATTAATGCCGATGCTATCATCGACAGTGATTCACACGGGTTACTAAGAAAAGGAAAATGGATTCTAGTTTATGCTTTGCAGGAAATGAAGTCAGAGCAATGTTACATGGAATTTGAGGTGAAGCAATTCGAATCTATTGTGAATAAAGAGGACTGTCCAAACTATCAGTTAGCAGCGTGAAAACAGTCTTGTAAGTAAATGGTAAAACAAGAACTATATTCATTACATTTGCAATGAATTGCTCTCTGTAGAAGGTAACTGGGCTATGGCGTAACTTAGAGTTCATTACAATATTCTATTAACAGATTTATTTTGACACCCCTCCTCTGCGGCTAAGAGAGCTTCAACAGGAATCAACTCTCGCAAAGCTGTAATGAATTGTAAATTAAAAACAAAAGAATAAAAACAAGTAGAGCCAGTCTAGTATCAACAATAGAAAGACAAAGTGCATTAAGATAAACATAGAAGATATAAACAAGAATGTAGAAAACCTGCCTCTTGAAGTGGGCCCATTCCAAGAGATCGTTTAGTAACGCAGTGAACTAAAGCTGAACTGCAAATTTATATTATAAGGAAAAAGAGTTATCTTTCATGGAGTGTTGATGCCCTCATGTGGGCAGAGACCACTGTTTTATAGCGCTGGAGATGGAATATTTCTATCATAAACACTGAAACTGCTTAATGAAAAGGCCCCTTAATATTTGCAAATAGTTACAACAGATGCTTTTCTAGAACTGTGCCAGGCTGGCAATTCACAGTTACACATTTAAGAGCAATCCTATATTCCAGAAGTTAGTTGAGAGAAGGTTCAATGCACTTCATGCAATAAATGCTTGATTCTCCTTCTAGAAATCGAACCCATTCTTCATTTGACTGTACGTAGAACCTTGACTGTACATTGCCCCTTGTCTAATCTGCACGCTGTCCTTTATTCATATGTCATTAAAAACTATAAACTATTGGTCAAGATTTCCTAAATAAACCAACCTTTTAAACAACGATCCATCATATATGTGCAAAGAAATTTAAATGTAATGTTGGTTTTGGGAGAAAATGAAGTGTAAAGGAGTCAGAAAGTTATCATCTTGAGAAAATTAGTAGGTTCAAAACGTGGCAAATTAGCCACCCATCAATATACTCACACATACCCTCATATGTGATCGGATAGGATTTTGCAATGAAATGCACCCTCAAAGAGACACCAATGGACAAATTTTTGACACTTTTTTATACTCATTTAAAATTTTCATTCATTGATAATTAATCATCACTCTGTTTTCTATTCTCACATCCAATTTTTTCCTCTATAATTATTTTCACCTTATGTACTTCTTATCCAATGTTAACTAACCGTTATTATGTATATCCTCATTTATTGGAACGATTAGTAGTGTGGTCTAAAGGATGAACAGATTGCAAATATATCTCGGATCTCCCACCTAGAATCTGCACGCTGTTCTTTATTCATGTCATTAAAAACTCTAAGCTATTGGTCAAGATTTCCTAAATAAACCAATCTTTTAAACAACGATCCATCATATATGTGTAAAGAAATGTAAATGTAATGTTGGTTTTGGGAGAAAATGAAGCGTAAAGAAGTCAGAAAGTTATCATCTTGAGGAAATTAGTAGGTTCAAAACGTGGCAAATTAGGCACCCATCAATATACTCACACATACCCTCACATGTGATCAGATAGGATTTTGCATTGAAATGCACCCTCAAAGAGACACCAATTTTTGACACTTTTTTATACTCATTTAAAATTTTCATTCTTCGATAATTAATCATCATTCTCAGTTTTCTATTCTGACATCCAATTTTTTCCTCTATAATTATTTTCACCTTATGTACTTCTTATCCAATGTTAACTAACCGTTATTATGTATATCCTCATTTATTGGAACGATTAGTAGTGTGGTCTAAAGGATGCACAGATTGCAAATATATCTCCCACCTAGAATCACTATAAAAAATGGATGCCCTACTATCATAGGAGTTCTAACTTGTCATAAGGGTACCTTACATAAGTAGTGAATATTCCTATGATCTCTAAAACAAAAAGTTTAACCATGCTTTAATAACACAATCAAACAAAGTAAGGCACTACAATATTTAGGTAATAGTTTTGTTGCTAGGTGCCTTTGTCACCATATCCTACTGACAAACCTCAAGGATTGGAAGTTGGAACACTGGAGCTAGCTCAATCTCAATACAAAGGAAATTTCATTATCTATAAAAACCATAATATTAAGTAACACCTCTTCATTGTCTATAACTTTATTTCATTTGGAACACAAGCATGGAGTATTTGATCATTTTCTCCTTAAATAAGCAATATCTTTAAGGTTTAAACAAAATAATTTACCCTACCATTAAATTCCCCAAAGCCCTTGGGCACTGTCTAGTTTCAATCTCATTGACAAGATATAAGAGCATGCAAGACGACAGTGACACATATTGCATACATACAATGCAAGTATCCCTTCAAAGAAACTTTGAAAGCAAAACAAATTTGAAAGGTTGCTCTTTCCTGTTGCAATATTTCCTCCACATTTCAAGGGTGTGTATACACAAAGTTTGCAAAAGAAAAGGCAGGTAAAAATAATATACAACTATAGGTAGACAAGCCATTAACAAGCAAATGTATGTTGAACACAACGTACCCAGTTAAGGATGTATTGAATACCACTTCACCAACTTGTGTTCCTGAAGCACCAAATGATTTTGCCTTCCATACAGTACCATCTTCAAGGACAAGCCTAGAATTTGCGGTCTCCCACGGTCTTTTCACTATATAAAGACAAATCGAATTATACGACATGATGACAAATATTATCTTGAATAGTCATTATAAAGTCCCTTGTTCATTGATCCATGCTATATGAATTTTCATGTTTCCTATTAACAACACCAAGTTATTTTCAATATAAAAGGTATCATTATTTTAACTCCATAGTAGAAGTAACACAAATATACCTAGCTTGTTTATTAAAATGGTACCTAATGATTATGGAAAGAAAAACATGATTGAGACAAAAACTACTAGTATAAGGAGGACAATCGAAAGAACGTATGAAGGAGAAAAGAAGCCACCGGGAGAGCATTCTATACTACATGAAGCCTTTGAGAGAGATCATAGCCATGGTGAAGGAATAAAGAAAGTGGACTGTAGTCCTACGGACACCAACCATATGGATGGGGAGGCCATACAACTCTTGTTGAGGCCACTTATGACGTAGGAGGTGTTGAGCATTGGTTGCCATTGATGACACCCATTAATGACAAAGGAGTGACAAATGTTGATGACATGGCAAGCAAGACATGGTATGGGAAAATGACCCATTCTGTGGTCATTTGTGGCCTAATGGGGTCATGGAACCTTTGGATATGGTTTGGGTGTGGGTTCTTGAATTTGATGGTTCATAATGCCATAGCTAGATGATATGTGGTCCTTGAAGCTCATTTGATGAAGCCCTTGATGTTGATGATGACATGCTTCTTGGTTATTGACGTGGCTTGACATGCAAACCCTTCAACATAGAATCCCATGCAATATTGGATGAACATGGCATATGAAAGAACCCTCGCTTATCGAAGCTTGTTGATGATGCATGGTCTTTCTTGTGGGTTTGATGAAGATGTTGACGATGACATGTTTATGGTTTGTGCACTTCTTGAAAGAGACCTTCGAACTCTTTGACAGCCTGTTGATGATGATGTACAATCCTTTTATGGTAAGTCGGCCATTGGGGTGTTGATGGAATTAACATAAAATAAGAATTAAAACTTAAATAAATTTAAGTGGTGAAGTCAGCTCCATGATTTAAAAATGAATACAACAAGTCGGCTCCAAATATTAAAAATAAAATTCTTTTATACTACAAGTCGGCTTCAAATCAATATTAAAAATAAATATATGTGCAACATGTCGACCCAAAAATATTATGGAAAATAACTATAAATAAGAGGCTTCACGATCTCATTTTTGTGTGTGGTGAAAAAGTATAATACAGTGCTCTGAATTTCGGGTGTTTTACTGGTGTTTCTGAGGCAGACGCAGACATGAGTTTTGGCATTTGTTTGAAGTCTGTTTAGCTCTAATTTTCGTATATAGCAGAGGCAGCCGCAGAAAGATGGTAGAGATGGTGTCAAAAGTTTTTTAAGTCTTTCTTATTCTAAATTTTGGGTCACAGTCTGAGGAATTTCGGTGGTAAGACTGTTCGTGATAGCTCTGAAATTTTCGGGTGTGCTCTGAGGCAGCTGCAGCAAGTTGACAAATTTGGTGGTGTGAATCTTAGCTCTGATTTATGGGACAGAATTGTTCTGAGGCAGCAGTATGAAGTTCGTTTTACTCTCTGATTTTCGAGTGTATATTCTCCGAGGAAATTCGGGACTAATGTAGGCTAATAGGTGTCCAATCTTTGTCTTATTATCTCGTGCATTACTGAGGCAGCAGAGAACAAGACCAGTGTTGATGATCAGACACTTGACATGAGCACACGAGCGAACTTAGATGACATAAGCAGAGGACAAGATCTGGGACATGATATCAACAGCAGCAGCAGACTTGACATGACTGGATACATTTATGACATGAATGTGGACAGGATGATAACATGAGCAGACACTTGAAGACATGAATAAAAGACGAGTTCAGAATTGATATGCAGAGATCAGATCAGACATAACAGAGGACAAGATAGGTGTTGATTGAGTTGATGATAGTGGGCATTGACGATTTGACAGAGATAGCCAAATGATTGACATGACAAGTGAATGACAGAGTTGATCAGAGTGATGAGTGGTTGACAGAAATTAGTATGTTTGCAAGCTGGGTCTTGCACACCCTTTCTTAGTTGGAACTAAGAAAAACCAAGCAGGGTCTCGGAATAGAAGTTGGTGCTTCTCAGTCAGTTGGAACTGGTGTAATCAAGAAGATTGCAGTCATCCGTTGTAACCCTTATCAAATTTGATATAATAAAGTTTACAGGTTTATCATATGAAGTGTCTCTTGTGATGTGATTGATTAATGATGATGAAATTGTTAGTTTGCAATTGATGATCTCTGTTTAAGTTTTGAAGAAGTGAAAATTGGTAAAAGTCCTCACACACTGATCCCCCCCCGCTCTTAGTGTGGCATTGTGTCCACAGGAGGTTCTAAAGTGAAGGTGATCCAGTATAATCTAAGAGATTCCTCTCCCATATCACCCCAAGCAAATGGCATCCAGTTTGAAAGAGGTCAATCCTTAGTTAACCCTCTTTATGAGCAACAACAATACTCTAGATGCAACAAGTCCTACGATCACAATCCTATACAGTATTTTATCCCGCTTGATGATTCAAAGTACAAGAAATCTGTAGTACACTCTCTTAATGGGAGCCTACCACTCCATGATCGACTCTTCTTAGTGGGATGTGTATGTATAATAGGAATCACCCATAGAGGTTGTCTCTCTTTACCAATGAATAACACGATTTGGTTCTCGTACAGTTCAGGAGGTGATTTCGATGGTCATGGAAGGCCCAACAAAATTCTAAGAGGGTGTGGAGTCGTGGACCATTACATTGATTGTGACCCTTCTAAGGAGATGTGGAAGGAGCCTCACATTGTTCATGGATCGTCTTTCCCTTTCAAGGCAATCCCCTAGTCTAGTGAGTTGAGGTACCTACCAACATGTAGCAACCCTAACCTTCAACCAAGGTTGCAAAGGTGTGTTAACCCCCATTTTGTCATGGCTGTCAACATTTGATTTTTGTCCCACATTTAGTCGGGGTTACAAGTTGAAGAAGCTCATTTGTGGCTTGGAATCTTGATGCTAGAGTTTTGCTTCATGTTGTGATGATGTCCTAGTGTTGCTGATGCTTTAGCACATGGTTCTTGTTGACATACCTGGGCTAGATGTTTGGTTATGGATGTGCTCTCATATGGATGATGTTGCACTAGTATATGACACAATGATCACTTTCTTGCGAAGCGCACTAGTGCTTATGGTTCTATTTGCATCTAGAATCTATATCACATGCACCATCCTTGTTCATGGAGCGCTTGGGATATTTTGATGATATGATGACATATAGAGGCGTTCTAGTAAAGCGCTCTAGCTTATAAGGTATGATTTAATGACATGTATTGCTTATGGTGGATATTCCTTAGAGAGCCCTTGTTCCTGGGCATTTGGCAGGCTTATGTGGATGGTATGATGAGAGGCCTTTCTTGTGGAGTGTTCTTGCTCATATGGTGAATTTTATGCTTGACGAGGCTTAATTGTTGATTTTCCATAGAGCATTCTTCCTCTTAGCCAGGGTTGAAATTTGACGTCCTACCTTGCATGTCAAGAAATTTTCATATGATGTTTTAATTTTAATATTGTCTTTCATTTGACGTTTAAACGATCCTTGTTGATAAGTTTGGGTCATAGTTGTCATTGATGTCAAAGGTGTTCACGAATGACAAAGGAATAACCAGTGGATATGATGGCAAGACAAACTCAGTGAAAGACTAAAGTAGTGATGGCAA